>CM055908.1:62159858-62167358 GCA_029582155.1 Panopea generosa | reverse complement strand
ATGATTTGTTTTAATGTCCAACACATTTTGCTAATTTTATGGCCTCTCATTTCTTCAGACAACTGGCTAATTACAACGTAATGTACTACGGGAATAAGCCACAGGGAGCATTCGACGGTGCTGTCACTCGATCCCGATTGGCCGCTGCCTTTGTAAGCTCCGCCCACCGTATTTTGTAAGAAGAAATGTAGTAGAAGAAAGGTCAGGTCTCTGAATCTGAGTTCGTTTTGAAAGTTTTGGTCATAGTTCATAAAGTGTTTTATTCCGTCAGATTTTATTCAGTGTTTAACTAACAAAATTGCAAATAAGGAGTAAACTTTGGTGGTTAAACAACTTCAATGCCGTTAAAATTTTATTTGGACTTTCGCTGTTGAAGCAGAAAGAGTTTGCAGCAAGTACGCGTTTGAAAAGTTGAATTAAAATATCAATTTGTATCTGTGATTTCTTGAATTTGATCCATATAAAGTTATTTCAACAAAATACTGAGCGCAGTATTACGTAACTGTAAGACAGTGGTAATAAAAAGACAACAAAATATCTACGGAATCTCTCGGACACTATTAATTGACTTTTTATATCATCTGAACGACTAAAAAATAATTTCCGTCAACACCTCGGACGTTTTGCTGTCAAAAAAGCCAAGATAAATAAGTGGAAATATTTTGCGCGTGTTTTGATGATAATCAGCAAAACGCTGTACGACCCGAGGGTGTAGTGGTCGACACCTAGACCGTCATCCATCACCCGGCTACAAAGCTGTGATACTTAGCAGATTGACTGAAATCGGTGACATCTCATCATTACATCGAATCATCCATCTGATCGAATAAGAAAAAGCTGAAATCGTGTTTTCTTGACTTTTGGACATATCTGCTGGACGTATTTGTTGTAAAATTTCAACGGCTGAAGATTTTTTTACAATAATTTTTAGTTATAATAAAATGGTTATGATGCGTCAAGGGAATATACCTCAATAAAAAACTTTCACGGACTACTGAAGGACCTGGAATTTTAATTGTAATTTTTTTTAAAATTAATTATGCTTTATAAAACGTAAGTGTGTGTTATTTTTTTACAATTGTTTACCCAGACGTTAATTACATTAACTGCCAAACTGGAGTACCCGATGACGTTACCGATGCTCCGTATATTACCTCACCCGTGGGATTTCAAGATGTCGTCTGCGTCAACCCGCGGCAGCGATTCCGAGGACAGCTGCAGGAATCGCGACAAATATGAATCTCTACGCAAGCTAGCCATGGTTCCGGTACAGCCGCCTCGCAATCCAAACAAACCTCTAACCTCATTTAGGATCAATGACATTCTTAACGAAAGTGCGGCAAATAATAAAAACAACGCTAGTGACTTATCAAAATTATCAAACTTAAGTCATTTTCATCAACACAGTCGTGAAGCGTTAGCAAAGTTGAATAATTCATCATCCAAAAATAGACAAAATCATGGACATCAACACGTGCATATGAGCAGCCGACACCGACCGAACAGCTTACATGGACATGGACTTAATAATAATAATAATAATAATAACAATAACCGAGTCGCCGTCGTCGTCCCGCCGACAAGAATAGTACGACCATGGGACACATCGCCGACGCCTGGTCGTAATTCAGAGGCGTCGTCGGAGGCGGATGACGAGGAGATTAACGTCGATGAAGATGATGACGACGAGCCCGTGTCGGCGTCGGCGTTGAAGGATGTGTCCCCGCTAGATGCACTTATGGAAATGGCAAATAAAACTTTTCAAGGTCTAGAGACTTCTGAAGCTGCTGGTAAGAATTGTTTGGAATAAAATAAGAATTTACGGGACATGCCTGTTATATTTCACGTTTATATTCATGTTTTAAAAATATATCATTGTATTTATATAACTTTTTAGTACCGTCAATGGTAACAATTATCTTATTTGCAGGTTAAAATGTTAATATATTCAATTGGTTTTAATCATTAAGAATACAGAAATATATATTAATATACATTCATTTATAAAAAATATCATTTAAAGATAATATTGATTCTATAATAATTTATTTAACTACAAATATATTCAACAATTGCGCTCAAACTCCTCATTTTAATTCCGTTTCTTACAATATATAGTGTAGATATTTGAATTTTTATGCTGTCATTCCAATAACTTTTGCATTTTAAAATAAATTGTCCAGTTTTATATTCTCGTAAAATCTGTTCTTACAGTTACACGAATACGTAGAATTTAAATGTAACTGAATAATCGTGTTTTTTTTTATGCACATAGATAACAATAACAGTGCTGTTTTAATGATGTTAAGAATAACATGTCGAATGTTATTTTTAGATAAAATAACAGCAAATAAAGGCCAAAAACAAAAAGTCATATATTTATTTAATAAACTAACAAAGAAATATAAATTAAGAAAAAAGTATATAATTCGAACCAATTTATTTATTTAATAAATGTATCTTTTAATATCAGAAATGTAA
Organism: Panopea generosa; assembly: GCA_029582155.1. Taxonomy (NCBI): domain Eukaryota; kingdom Metazoa; phylum Mollusca; class Bivalvia; order Adapedonta; family Hiatellidae; genus Panopea; species Panopea generosa. The sequence goes on along the minus strand of CM055908.1, from coordinate 62,164,877 downwards.
TAACAATATCTCACGATCTACGAATTAATTGAACAACTAAACAAATTCCGTTTCTTTCATTCATATTAAAATTCTTTAAATTATATTTTAATAAAATATTTGACGTGCACGAATATTTTAACGAAGCATTTAGAATTTAAATTATGTGAGAGCTGTACGAATGAAAACAAGTTTTATAGTTTCCTCGATTTGGCAAGGTTTTATAAGCAGATGAAACGGCCCTGCAATAAATTACACAAACTTTCACCATATAAATAGCATACATGAGCAAGCGTGAAGCGTATCAGGGAATCTTGTCATAAACCTACCTAAATTCTTCCTCTGCCACACACATTTCAATAGCAGCTTATAGCGCACGACAATACGTTATTTTATCATCAGCATCAAAATAAACTTCACTAACATGTATGGTATAAATTTGTGGTTTTAATTTCTATTTTTCATCTTGTTATAATATCATCGTCATAGTGTAAGATTATTTCTTTAATTTACTGATATGTTCTGTGATTTGGAATACAAACATGTTAACTTTGAATTAATTACTAATTGGATATTAATTATATTAATAAAAATCGACACACACAGTTGAATAATTTGATATCGTTTTAAAATAAATTTATAAGAATAAAAATATAAGAGTAAAAAGGAACATCCCATAGGGGTAATAAAAGGGGAACATACGCATATTAACGGCTCTATAAAAGTAATAGATTATTCACATACGCACATATAAGCATAGATTAAACATATTCCATTGCCAATAAGCATACATATATATAGCAAATGGATTAGACCACAAGTTCTCGCAATTTATAAGCATACATTTAACATAGATACAAAGTAAAACGCGCAAAGGATTCAGAAGTAAAGTTATTATTACTTTTTAAATTTAATTTAATAAAATTAATTCGATTTTATTGACCATTCTAGGTTTACGTTATTTATTTAAATTTTAATTATATTAATAGTCTTCGTTTATTTTCGCTTCGTTTAAAAGTTTTCAGAATTGTTTGTGATTTGTTATAATTAAATTTATAATAGACAATTTCCTTCTTTCCGACATAAGTTTATAAATGTTATCATGGCCCCGCATCGGACCTTCATGAAAGTGATTCGAGGGTTCAGACACTTAAGCAAAATGCTATTGTATCCTGCTAATATAACAAGAAAAAAAATTGAATAAAAAGCAACAATCCCCATGCTATTTAGTATATATTCACAAGAGAGAGAGAGAGAGCTTTTTCTCTTACAGGCAATTTGCTTTTCTAAGTTCCATATTAAATGTTAGACTCAATTAACACATATTAACAATTATCTTACCCACATCTTCAGGATATCTTAGAGATTACAGCAGTAGAATAAAACAATTTATACATAAAAGCATCAGACCGTCTCCAGGATAAATTGTATTTTTGCTTCCTGAAAAAATAGGACAATTCACTGGAAAATATACGTTTACTTGAGCAATGCACTCATTCAAATATTATTATTATTATTATTATTTTTATTATTATTATTATTATTATTATTATTATTATTATTATTATTATTATTATTATTATTATTAACAATATGTCTCTTATTATAATTTGCATTAAATCTATTATTAATATAAGAATGTTACTGGAGTCAAATTCGAAAATGTTAGTGACGTCAAAACCATGAAAACAATGTAAACCTCATGATGTTTTTTTCTACAAATTTATGAGAACTAAAATCAACCTTAAACAGTGCACATTAAAATAAAAGCCGTCAATAATGTTTTAAAACAACGTTCGCTTTCCATACAGGAAGAGTTAGTCAATCATTTTAATGTTTGGATCTGCCAGATCTGCCGTTCTGATATAAACCAGTTATAGTTATGTAATAGTGACAGTTAAAATGAATGCTTGAACTTGGACCAGCAAAACGTATATAGGCTTAACGCTTACACTTCATCCTGGGGCCTACAAAGTGCAATACGGATAGTAAAACGTATTTATAAAAGATATAAGCTTCTCCCTGAACCATTTACTAATGTATTATATAGTACATCTGCTTACTCTATATTTGAAATCATTTTCATTTGTTTTTTTCGAAATATCTATAACAGGTGAACTAAAATATCGTTTGAATCATACTAAGGCATAATGTTAATATTCTTACATTAATACAAAATAATATAGTTATCTAAAAATAACATTTCGTTTTGTTCAACATCATATCATATTACAATATTTATTGTATTGTTGGTATGCCGTTAAACCCCGTTCATTTATTCCATTTATTATTTTATTGTTTATATATTCAGTAACATTATACTGTGGCGTGACTCCACTTTAATAATATAATGATGTTTATATCTCTCTGATTACATACATTTAAGGTTTATACGTGTTACAGCGTTGCATATTTACATGATTAAGCAAATTAAACTGGATTATAAAGTAAAATGCATATAGCGTGTTATCTCAATGTGCACATAATAAGGAAATAGCAAAGTGTGTTATTATACGAAACTGCGCCATTGAAGTTATTTATGATAAGAATAGAAACCAATTAAACGGGAATATTGACCGTGCCATTACGTGGCTAGTGTATGTTTTGAGGGGAAGGTTTTTTTGTTTATAGCATATTTACGTTTTTATATGCCTTAAAATCCTAATTTAAGTCGAACTTCTAATTAATTACATAAACTGTTTACTGACTTTCCGTAAACTGCATATTGTGTACGTAATTATGTATGTACTTAACACACAAAGGTGTACAATTGAGGAAACATTTATATCTGCATTAAATGTGAATAAATAACAAAATAGTAGGAGTTAGGCTTTAAATAGATTATATTATCTAATGCACAGAAACGTTCACGGCAGTTGTTTTAATAGCACAGCTTGAGAATGGAACTTTTGAAATAAAAAGCAGACCGACTCCGAACGCAACGTAATGTTTTATAGTTTGTTTCTCGTGTAGGGAAAATTTTAATTAAGATATGAATGAGTCATATTGCCGGGTATCACAGAACTTACAGCCAGATGACGTAACAACCCGTGATATATATTCTATATTAACCTGCTGTATTGTCACTGAAGAATCATCGCTCGGAGTTGTCCGTAATACGTAAACTTCCGAGCTACATCCTGACTTCATCGAATATCTAAATCACATCAATAATTTAACAAAAATGGTGAAATCTTGAGACGTAGATGTAATACGATGACCGATGGAAACTAACACACACATATATAACCAATAAAGTAAGATAAATAAAATCCCATATTAGTTGCTGGATTTAAAAGGTAAAAAAAAGACATACCAAATGTTTCTGTGTTCTCATAGCATGTGACTATTTAATATTTTAATAACCGTTGTATCATTTTGAGAAAAAAATAGTTAAGTAATTATAAAATGAATATCAATTATAGCACCGTTTTATGTTCATAATATAATTATATCTAATATTTGATTAGGCTGATAGGACGATATTTGTCTGAAACTGATTTTTGGTATGTTTCGATACAACATTGCAGAAACACACACACATAAACACGCACACCCACACGCACCACACCCCCCCCCCCCCCCCCCCCCCCCCCCCCCCACACACACACACATGCAATACGAGTAAACACACAAACACAAACAGTATTAAAATACAAACACACCGTTTCCTGTAATATTTTCCATGTGGTGTTATTTATGGAACACTTAGGCAATAGCTTCCGTATATGTGTCAGCAACGATCGTTCTACCAGACAATGGAATAATATAGAAGCTGCTCTAGGAGACGTATTTATTAGGCATTTTATTTGCCTTGCAAAATGAATTTCACAAACTGTTAGGACGTTAAATCATACTGCGGGGACCCGCTAATTTATGGCTCGTTGTGGCAGTTATTGGGAGATCACCACTTTGCGAGATATGAACTTTTGATAGATCTAAGCACTGCGATTACCATTATCTAATAAACACATTTTTCTTTAAAAAGAAAAAGACAGATTAAACGGATAAACAGTGTTTTGTTACAGCTTTTAAAAAGCTACTTTGAATCTTCGAGACATTTAAAATACCATTACAGTCAACCCATTGTCGTTGTTTTCATGTTTGGCATCATTGTCATCATAATATTCATTATCCTCAACATCCTCCTCCTCCTCCTCCTCCTCCTCTCCCTCTTACTCTTCATTATCATTATCATTATCATCATTATTTCTTTCTTCTTCTTCATTGTTTTCTTTCTTCTCATTCATGTTCCCGTTCTTGCTTTGGTATTACACACACACACACATATATATATATATATATATATATATATATTTCTCGTTCTTTGTACGGAAAAACTGTCTCAGATTTTATTGATGAGCCATGCGAAGTATAACTGTTCTTGCTCCACTCCTGTCAACGTGTAAAGTTAACTTGATCTCAGAGACGTGGACTATATAAGTTCTTACTACTTAGACAAATTATGCTCGAAGTTTTCCTGTTTGGAACCAGTACTAAGCAGGTCTTACTCAAGGACACCACACGACCCTCCGATCTGCATCCGGGGCTCTACCGCTGGACTTCTTGCCTCCATTGACGTTAATCTGACAGTATTAATTTAGAAGTGATGTACCGTCTTATCCCGCCCTTATTTGCCCCATTATAATTTTTACCAGGTATTCTGTCACACTGTATAAATAAATACCAATTATCAAATAACGCGTTATTAGATAACTAGTTAAAAACGGCGATAAATAAAACACCAGAATGTGTTGGGAAAATAGGGTCATAAAAACCGTTTAGATTGACCAAATATTTTATGACCTACCATTTCTAACAGTGACTGCATAGATAACAATTTTATCAATTCTCAACTGATGCCCTTGGGGTTAGCTAACTCAACGGTTACAAATTTGATGTTTTTCTTGTTCCGCAGGCTAAAACGTTAAATAAACTATTTCATTTCAGCCCCACGCATATAACATTGAAAACCAAAGTAACAGTGATAATGAGATATTTGTTTTGTTAGATTTACCTAAGTAAACGTGTGATTGTTTG
>CM055908.1:61892358-62154858 GCA_029582155.1 Panopea generosa | reverse complement strand
CACCGGGGTGTCCACTTTGGAAATGTAAAACCTACACAGGCTGACTTTTTTCTCTACGTAGATAATCTTACATTTATCATATTTCCACAGACTAATGATGTTCTATTTTAAACATGATATGGCGCGTTTGATTTATAGAAATAAAAACAAATAGATAGCAAACCGTGTTTGTTTTTTACCGAAATATTATTTTCAGTTTCTGAACTAACCAAGTGTCTTTATGTAATGTTTTAACCATGAAGTATATATTTTAAAAAAATAGTTTAAAGCAAATTTGCAACCATGACCTAATATATAATATATATATATATATATATATATATATATATATATTTTTTTTTTTACAAATAATCATTAATTTCTAACGCAATTTTTAAATATTTAATTCAGGGCCATTTAAAGATTGTGTTGTTCTGTTTCCACGTGAAAAATATCTTAAGACAAGATTTCAACAATAGCCTTAGTCGAAATAAAGTATATATATATATATATATATATATATTTGTTTACAATACTAGTATATTCTTTTTTTAAGACGTTGATCTGTCTTGGCCAATCAAGTGTTACATGTTGTTTCAAAATAAGATCTACATAAAGTGTCAAAGACGCTTGTATTTAGAAAGAGGCACAAACGTATAGTAACGAGCAGCCGACGGTGGGTAAGTGCCCGCAATTAAGACCATTCATACGAGAATTTTAAAGATTTTCTGAATTAGCGCTCTTGCAGGATCATTATGTGAGATTTGCTGTATGCTTGAAGCTTTAAAAGCATTTACGAATCTGGAACAATAAACATCCGTTGTTGAAGTAATTAAGGCGCTAATTTATCTGGAGATAGACATAGGTGTCTAATCAGGCTGCACGTCGTATCGCATTCGCCTTATTATCGACTTCAAAAGACGAACATGATTGAATTTTCTTCTACAACACTAATGACAATAGCAGGGGCCATATATTAGCGAGAATTAGTTGCTCAGATACAAATTGTAAGTTTGGATATTTGATGTGAATGCTGTTCATATGGGCAGAAATGTAAATGAAGAATTTGAAAGTGAAAAGGAATTTGAATTTGAATTTGATATAAATATGGGTTTTACGGCCCATTAATGTTTACACATACGCTTCATTTGTTTTCACTGTGCAATAAACTATATAATAATAATCGCTCATTAGAGAAATGAAGTGCCAAGTGTGAATGAAATAAGACAGCACTTCGTGCCTTATTGCATCAATAGGGCGTTATATTATTAAAATTGAAACATTTAGAGCGCAGTGTCTAGTGGTAGAACATCGTACCCAATATCGGTGGGTTCTGGGCTCGATCCCCCGCCACATCTTTGAGTGGTGTCCTTGAGCAAGACACTTTATCCGTAAAGGCTTAGCAATAGTTCTACTAAAGAACACTTCAAGAATGATTTTTGTAAGGACTTAGTTCACAATCGATGTAAAATTAATAAGTTTAAAAAATAATTATACAGATGTAGTACAGTTATAACTAACTTACACGTGTATACGTATCATGTATCCACGTGCATCGTAAACACCATTATCAGAACCTCCAATACTTGGAAAACAAATAAAAAAAAACTGCCTGTAGATTCTGACGAAAGATATACCTTGGTTATGAATACGTTGTGTGTGTACAACATGATAGTGTACGGGGAAGCCATTAATAGCTCGTTTACACCACCTTTGTAGTCTGCGACGAGAGTCCCCGGGGTGCGGCTCACCGATTAGCTACCATTCAATCTGTCTGCTTAGCTCTACCAAAACAAGATTGAAAAGATAAGAGCGTTGTTCCCTCCTATCACGTGATACCGCCGAAATTGACTTGATTTGATATTAATGCATTTTTGCTTTTCCAGGGCGGTAAAATAATACATTGAAACCCAGAGATAGTTAAGATAAACATGACTATATTTTACATGATTTACGTATGGGATTCATTTAGAGTAGAAATTATGCTTTTAATAGTTACAAACTTCACGCAGTAACATTGATGCGACCAAGATGTTCAACAGTAGAGATTGTCCATGTTATTGTTATACAATAAGTATCAACATCTTTAAAAATGCCATTGTTTTATAAGTTAGTTTCAAATTATCATCACACGGTACGTTTATACTTTTTTACTTGTTCTTTTTTTTTTAATTGTTTTGTTGCAATTTCAAGAAATAACTCTGTTTCAACAAGGGACTATACAAGAGAGATTCTTCTATAGGTACTCGGTTCAAATCATGGTTGAAAAACAACATTTATGGCCTATCGATTTGTATATTGTAAAAATGATTCTCATGTTTTGAAAAAAAACGTATCATTTACTAGTTTTTATCTAAAAAAATGTTAATACTTTCTTAAATAAAAAAATTCAGAAAACAATACGTGAACATTGATATTAATATTTTCATTTGGCACACGTTAAGTATTAAAGTGTCAGTGCTGAAAAAGTACAAACAACTTTGTGAACACCGCAGACTGGCAGCATCGGTCAAGAATGGCCAAATCGTCACATACTGGCCAAATCGTCTTGCTAGTATAGTATAGTCTGATTCTTCGCAACGGGTTGTGGCTGTTGTCTAATGGATAAAGTGTTGGTCGCTCACGCCAGAGGTTGCGGGTTCGATCCACAGCTGGTCGACCCGATGCCTCTCATAAAACAACACTCAGCACTGGTTCTACCCAGGAAGCAGACGCGAGAGAGGTTCAAGCTCTGGGCTTTCGTTGCTATCAAGCTAAAATAAATAAGTAAAACAAACACTGGTCGTCTTCTTTTGTATATCTATTAATATTTTAATATCTCAATATTGTCTCTTCAAATCATGGGGATAAAACTGTAAAGGACGCCGGAGATTATATTTTGACGATTTTTTACATGTATATTCTGTTCTATTTTTTTTTTATTGGCGGACGACGAGACGTTCCACACACGCGCGTCTAAAAAAACAATACATGTCAGATACGAAAACAAAACTCAATGTATTGCTTGTACAAATTAGGCCCAAATTATGTCCTGCCACTGGAGGTGATGGTCAAACGATATTGATTCGGTCATTTTTTATGGCCAAATAATGACAGCAATGCCCCTCTCTTTACCACACTAAAAACCGAGCTGAGTGCTCATTGATTCTTTGAACAGGTATTTAATGAAGATGACTTTGCTTATTCCGAGTGACCAATTTTGAACTGGTCAGTAGTGTCAGTTTTATTACCCGGTGGTCAATATGTGTGCCTGATTGGTAAGATCGATAGATATCCGTGGTCAATGATGGTCACTCACTGTCCGAAATGCCCGAAATGAGAAGGCTTATTATCAACATATGACATACAGACGAGTGTGTTTTGTGCAAGGTGACAGCTTATTGCGACGTTATTAGATCAAGTCAATACAAGTCGAATATTGTGTGTTTTATGGCCTTGTTGTGTAAAACCTGCGAAATTAGTCTGGTATCAATGATTGACTAAGATGTGCTAGCCCGGATCGATCAGTTCTTCATCAAGGGATATAAAGAAATAATACATGGAATCAATGAACATTAGAAACGAGATCTATATGAAACATTTGTTTGATTGATAAAAACAAAGCCTATAGAAATGGAATATATTATGTCAGTCTTTTGGCGAAAAGATTTTATTCTATCGTTCTACAATTCTGTCATTTTTTTATTTTGCTAACTTGGTTGGATTTTCATGCTACGGCATTCTTTTTATACTCTTTATGTATCTTTCGCTTCTTTCGTTCTTCTATATACGATTTTTTTGCTTCTTAAGAAAAAAATCAAATGATTATTTCCCCTTGTTTTTAAAAATATATTACATGTAATATTACCAATTACAGGAAGGACATTTATGAGTTATAGTGAATGCATATTAACACAGTATGCAGGTTATTGGTTAAGGTATGACCCCACGAAATGATATATTGGTATCTACCACGATAAAAAATGTTATTACTTAAAATAAACTAAAATCAATTTAAAAGACACGAGCATACCATAATATGTGTACAGATGTAAAAAAACATACGTGAATATCTAAATTTACACGTACATATTTAAAATTTCCCTCGTTTAGATACTTTTTTTAAAAAAGAAACACCTCATCAGCTGCATAGTCAACTTTCGTAATTACTCGACAATTTCCGGATATCGCCGTTTAAAATGTTATCGATTATGTGCGAGGTGCTTCGAATGACATGTTAAGGAATTATATACAAGTACTTGCACGTGTTGACAACAACTGATACATATAGAAATCTCGTGATTTACATCATGAGACAGTTTATATTATATCATGTGTTACTCTGTAAAATGTCTCCCTTAGCCACATAAATGATTATCTTCAAATTATCGCTGAAGATATCACAATTATATAACGTTGTTAGCAATGAATCTCATTTCTTTGCAAGACTATTTTTCAAATTTGAAGAAAAGAGTTGCCCTTAAACCCCAATACTGGTTTTCTTTTTACGACCGTCTTTGTCAGATATTGGCAAGTAAGTGTGATTTGTGAAAATGGGATTCTGGGTAATAAAGCACAGAGAACCATCTGACGTGACAAGCTTTATGGGCCCATTATGTAACCGTGGGGAGGCTTATTAGCCCTTCAGTTTAATTATGCCTTCAACAAGATTCCATTTAACTGGGGCTCTTAAAGGGAAATTTTTAACTGGTAATAAAAACATAGAAATAAATGGCTTTTCATACAAGATTTCGGGAAGTTGGGACCTATCGCTGTTACACGTTTTAACAGCTTTTTGATGGCGCTGAATGTGAGAGCATTTAAACGTTCGTAATGGTGCATTTACCCCCTTTCGGCGCAGTTCCAAGTGCGTACGGCTTTCGAATAGATAATATTTATAATCATATTTGATGTAGGAGTTTACAAATAGATTGTAATAAAAGTCTAGCTTCTGTTCGAGCTGTAAACATTATTGCACTTTTTGCGAAAGAAATATGTAAGTACCGAAAATAACGAGCAATGAGTTATATATATACCACACCTGTCGCTCTATTAGTACGACTCAATTAGTAGTTATGCACCTTAAAGATTGCAGGATGGTTATTAGTATTGTAATAAAGCAGCCTGGAGTTGATGTAAGTTATATAACCGTCAGTCGTGCGATTCTTACGATCATTCGGTCTTCACTCTACTCAAAGTTCAGAAACTGTTAAATTATTTTCATGTCAGCTCTTAGATTTGTTTCGAAACAGAAGGCTTGTAAAGAAAATTATAGGGAATGTTAAAATAGAATTTATGAGAAGTAATCACGAAATAATATCCGCAATAGAAATGTCCAAGACACTTCAGCTGTGAAAATTGTCTCTTAATAAAATGGTTTTCTATTGTTACTGCCGAAACTCCGAAACACGCTGTATTGACGGGTGTTTCACATTATAGTGGAATATATCACTAGTGTAGAGTACGGGACAGTAAAGGGCAACACGTTGGCGCATGCGCGGAGGTAGTAAGAACATGTTACTTTCAGATGTAAGTCATAAATGATAATATCCCAACAGTAGATATAGACTTGTGTTTAAATAGTAGAAAATGAATATAATTTATATACATGTATCTGATAAGAATACATTTGAAAAATAACATTTCTGATACATTGACAGTTTAGCAATCAAATTTTATTGGCAATTTCGGTAAACATTTGCCTTTGGCCATTTACATTGTTGTTTTTTCTCTCCAATAAATATGGCTAATACACAACAAAACCATAGCTAGCTTACACACAAGTATTATATATTAAGTTATACACATATTGGTATAAGTAACAGTGACGTATATAGGGATTTTCTAAGTTTGACAAGTGACGTTACTATAGCAGTTTCATTATCAAATATTATTTACTTGTTCTACTGCTAGTTTTCTTATCTTATAAGCTTCAGATATACATTCTACAATTTCTAAAATTTAAAATAATTTTCTTAATTTTATTTTACATACTAGTTGAAATTTTCTGGACTGTGGGCCAAGATGAGCTATTTCAGTATAATATTATAATGCTATGGTATCTTGGACAACATAGATATACAGATTTAACGACATTCATGTAACACAATTTACATAGCCTGGTTTTTTTTCTTTCTATTAATTTTGTATTATTAAAGTTTCCAAATTCAATTTTTTAATCACGATTGCTTAATCTGAGACACGTTTAATGTTTTATAATTATATTTTTTTTTATTATAACATCTAAATAATCTTAAAAATTGAACTTGTTATCTTTGAATTTCCGAAAATATTTCAATTTTGGCAATTCTTCAATGCCATTATTCCATCTCTGAATATACTGATCTCGTGTCCTGTATATTTCATATCGGTAAACAAATTAAATAAAGGAGCATTTAATGATTCTAATGACGTACTCATATATTTTAGTTTGAACTCTTTTATATTTTAAGATTAAAAAATAAATTGCCTATCGTATCATAGCGCCATCATCTTCATTATAGTTTGTATTGTTCGTAGCTGACGCATGTTGCTTTCCGTCCTGTCTTTCTGTTGTTCTTTCACACCGCCCGAATGGCAAGACGGCATGGTACAATCAGCCACCGTAAATGTCAGTATTTGTTTAAATAGTAAGACATTACATATTTTACATATATAAATCAATTTGCCTTACATATGCTATATCTGAGAGATTGACGTGTGTACACACACACATCGTTGTTTATGCCAACGGAGACATTTTTGTTTTATGTTCAGAAAATCAGATTTCTGGTTTTGTGTCCTTAACTTACTATCAAGGCATCATGACTTTTTCTGCACCCCCATCCCCTTCTCTAATGCGATAGGTTTAATACATGCATACTTGTGAGCGGCAGATTGGCATTGACAAGTTATGTCATAAAAACATTACACGACGTGTAAGACATAATTGAATTTGGAAGTTCTTCGGATTTTATTGCACATAACACGTCTACTCCAATCAACATAAGATCCGAAGTACTCCGAAACGAAGGTACACAATTAAGCTGATCGCATTTTATCATTTCTTACATACATTCTGTGCTTTTTATTGTTCCTCTTTCATCCCTGGACCATCAAACCAATAAATTTTACGTGACAAGACGTCTTAATGTTTTCGTTTATGATCTGCAAATCAGGGAAATGTTGCTTAACCAGTTAGTTTGAGATATCCTTATGGAACGACCAATTATTACAAAAAAATATTCAATGTTGACATAAATACACCGAGGATATCGTACTATTATCTAATTAGCGGTTTCTTTGATATGTTCTCTTAATTAAGGGGACGGAGAGAAGACGTGTGATTCTACACAAATGCTGTCTTTTCAATTATGTTGTGGTCTGCAGCGAACCGTGGAAAATTATATACATAGGGACAATTTAACTTATTTGAAGATGGGCAGATAATCTCACACTTAGGAGTATGATTTATTTATGGATAAGGTAAACTCATTTTTGAAGTTTGAAATTTAAGTTTTGATTTACGAGCGATTTTAAGTACTGTCCTTTGAAGTTGCCAGAGAAAAAGGGTTATGCTTGCAAAAATTGAAACAATTTACTACTTCGTTCTTTGATGTATGGGTAATAAATCAACCAATCAAAACAATTTCAAGAAAAAATGGAAAACGAAAATATTTGGATAATCCGTAAATGACAAAGCCATACTCTTCTTTCAAAATGCATGTTTCTTCATTAATCACTGTATACAACTGTTATATATACAAGCATCCCGCCCCTCCACATATGCTAGCAATGTTAGTTAAATGAGACGGTCTCAAGAAAACATACTGACGTGGCAGGCGGAACTGTCATTTTTGCCACATTATACTGATATCGGGCTGACCAATACTAAAACTTCCCTCCATAAGATGAATGCCAGAAAGCGAGGAAGCTCCTGGTACCAATTTCAAGCTTTTTGCATGACACGATTGGGGCTTGAACACCTTAACTTTATCAGTTAAAATATAACAGTAGTAAGATATTTCTGAAAGTAAAAGTGACAAAGATAGTAGACTAATAACAGTTATAATGATGATGATGATGATGATGATGATGATGATGATGATGATGATGATTGATAATTATTATGAATAAAAATAATTATAACAATAATAAATAATAAAAAAAAAATAACGACACATCACGCTTCTAGATATACAGAGTACAGAGTCCTACCAAACACTGAGAATGGCAGTCGGTTAATGAGACTTGGAGTATGCCACCATCCCTTCTCCTGCATGGAACTCCCTGGAAGCATTAAACTATAACTGATTGATCAAGCAAGTTCATAATTAGCCCCCATCATCGAGATGATTTTTGAATGTCTTACTCGCACGTTCCATCAATTTCTCATCTTCAATTTTCTAACTAACAGCTCCGACGGCAGTCGATTTGTTTATGGCCCCTCGGAGTTCATAGAATCTGCCAAATTGCCTGCAAAACAGTAGTTCACGAGAAGCTATCAAATGAATTATGAGCCGAATATAATTACAAATATGAATGATTTGTTTATGGACTAGGGTTGCCTCGCACGTGTTACGGTCGTATAAAATCCTCTAATAAATCGTTATTGATATAAAAATAATTAGAAACCATTTCATGTCATTAGCTCAATGGTAGCCGACTTTTTGCCATTAAGTGTAGTTCACAGCAATTCACAGTTAAAGCTTTGGTAGTTTTTTCTCCATTTTTCATCCGAAGTCCGTGATGTCCCTCTTCTCAAATTTCTCTCAACTGAAACAAAGACATTTATTAGGCTTCTGCTTCAAAACCTGCGTTTCAAATAGATTCTATTTTGGAAAGTTGGAAAGTTAAAAATTGACGAGAATGGTACAAAGATAACAAGTCGATGTCGGCTCGTTTCCAAGAAATTCTGACTATTGTAATAAAACAAGATGTTTACCGCTGTTAGACACTTTCACATTGTAATTTATGGATATTAATAGTAATTACAAAAGCAAATAAAATGAATAAATGACTATTATGTGCAATCGTCTCTCTTAATTAGTACACCTGTCTTCTGCAGCCCGTATCTAGAAGGTTGCTTGTTTCTGCTATGGTTAAGTATTTGACACTCAGCAGCCGTACATACGCAATTATTTGCAAGGAATTAGCCGAATATTCGTAAAATTTAAATGCAATTAAACGAGAATTCTGTTTTTGTCATTAATACATTTATTTTAAAACTAAAAATATGCGAACTCTTTTCACATTCATATTTTGAATTCTGTCTTTAAACAAGACTTGTAAAATTTAAATTGGTTAAGATTTCAAAAGATATTTTGTAAAATGATTTAACTTCCATGTGGTAGTCGGTACATTAAACAAGTGGGTCATGTTTTGTTACAGTGTATGACCCGGTAAGTTAAAGGTCGGGCTTACAGGTCTTGGTGGAACTCAACAATATAAAAAATCTAATGTAGAGGATTTTTTTTACCATTAAAAAAATCAAATTAACTTAATACTCCTTGAAATGGGAGCCTAAATAGCAAACACACACACACATGGTGTACTTGACATGTGCGGTAATAATTACAGACAGGATCACAAATGCAAAACGCATGCATATTACGGCATTTAGGCATGCTTGAACTTTTCTTACTGTGTAGAGTTCTTGTAATGGAACAAGATATAGGAAACCTTGATTTATATTTATTGTTGTACATCGATTGTGAATTAAGTTCTTTCAATTTAGACAATTCATTCTCGAAGTATTCCTTGGTAAGGCCGGTACAATTCAAATATGTTTTAAATTCCTTGCTGAAGGAAACCACATATGACCGCCGTGGCAAGGGATCGAACCAACGACACCCTGGGTCAGATTCCCTACCATTAGACAGTGGTATTGACGGAAGCCGATTTCAAACTGAACTTTTCCGTGTTAACGGTAATACTAAATTTTCTTCTGGTACCCTGTGTCTTGCACCGGACTAGCACGGTACTTGTTGGGCCCTGTTAGTCAATTTGGACAGTCAAAAAGATCGACCTACCTGTAATTACCCGTCGTACCCTACTGAGGGCCAAATAGTCCATCAAACATTACCAGACAAGACAATGTTTTAACTAATTTGTGACGTCTGTCTGAAACAGACTACTTTACCCCACAATCCATCAAAATTAAGAGTTTTCTAATTTATTAACATGACCTGTTACCATTAATCGATGCATTAACATTGTTATTTAATTCAGTGACTGTGCCACTTAGCCGCGGACGTTGCATATTCGCATGTTTCAGTCAATAGAAAATTAAAGGCATGAAAGCGCTTACGACGAAGGGGGGTAACTGATCGGCTGTCCCGAGGGAACAGTCTAGTGCTACCTCGCAGCAGATGGTTGAAAGCATAATTATTGGGCGCAATCAAAGCAAGACCAGTCCTTATATTCCTTAACAAAACACATTTTAATGAATCACCGGTTTCAATGACGGCAACTGACAAGGGGGAGGAATACGCGTGAATCTTGTTAGACAGCGTTCTAACGTTCATTTTATTCAATTTGTAGGATATTTTGCGGGTCTAATTATATCAATGGCGCCATTGTTAGGACCAATATTAATTAAGACGCAGAAACCGAGATTTCGAATTTCTAAAAGAATAGAAACAACAGATATCATTTGTCAATCGACCATGCGACTTGTGTTTAACCAGAAAAAAAACTTGATTATTTTTTTAAATAATTGAGACTATTTTGTTAATCAGTCTAAAGACAAAACACAAGTGGAAATCGTTTTTAGAGCGGTCTCGTGATTTTTGTTAAGATGTAGAACATGTAACTTTTACTTAGAAAAATATGGACATAAAAAGTTGATATATATTTTAACCATGTCGCAAAAATACGAAAAATAAAAAATATTTAAGATATATTAAGAACTTTAATTTTTTCCGTTGACAAAATATAGTTTATTACAATAGAGTATCTCTTCACATGATACTCGTACATAACAAATAACGTACACATATATATACTCGTACATAACAAATAACGTACACATATAGATACTCGACCGCAACAAATAACGTACATATATAGATACTCGTAAACAACAAATAACGTACACATATAGATACTCGTACACAACAAATAACGTACACATATAGATACTCGTACATAACAAATAACGTACACGTATAGATACTCGACCGCAACAAATAATGTACATATATAGATACTCGTACACAACAAATAACGTACGCATATAGATACTCGCACACAACAAATAACGTACACGTATAGATACTCGACCGCAACAAATAACGTACATATATAGATACTCGTACACAACAAATAACGTACACATATAGATACTCGTACATAACAAATAACGTACACATATATATACTCGTACACAACAAATAACGTACACATATAAATACTAGTACACAACAAATAACGTATCCATATAAATACTCGTACACAAAAAATAACGTACACATATAGATATCGTACATAACAAATAGCGTACACATTTATATACTCGTAAACAACAAATAACGTACACGTATAGATACTCGTACATAACAAATAACGTACACATATAGATACTCGTACATAACAAATAACGTACAAATATCGATACTCACACAAAACAAATAACGTACACATATAGATACTCCCACACAACAAATAACGTGCACATATAGATACTCGTACACAACAAATAAAACACACATATAAATACTCCCACACAACAAATAACGTACACATATAGATGTTCGTACACAACAAATAATTCACACATATAGATACTCGTACATAACAAATAACGAACACATATAGATACTCGTACACAACAATTACCGTACACATTTAAACACACGCACACAACAAATAACGTACACATATAGATATTCGTACACAACAAATAAAGCACACATATAGATACTCGTACAAAACAAATAACGAACACATATAGATACTCGTACACAACAGATAACGTACACATATATATATATATACTCGTACACAACAAATAGCGTACACATATAGATACTCGTACACAACAAATAACGTACACATATCTCGTATACTCGTACACAACAAATAGCGTACACATATGGATTAACAGTTCAAAAGAAAATAATTCAATGGATCATAGCATACGTATAAATAATATAATTATAATGTATTTATAATCCAAAACATTTCTTATTTGCTTTTCAACAAATAAGTATGTATGATGTATTGCACATAGAAGTTAGTTTGTTTTCGCTTTCCGTCTTTCGTTATTCAAGTAATATTACGGTCATGTTCAGAATTAGTTTCAAATTGAATACTGAAAAAATATAGAATGACGATTAATGTAAGTGTGACTATAATATATTCATTGTTAAACACATTTGCTTGGCCAGACGTTGTTATTGGGGACGTCGAGGAACTAGGTAATACTGAGTTTTCTAATGAATAAATCCAGTCTAGTGTATGCAAAAGTACAATATCAACATATTAACGAATGAAGCTTGGTTGAATATGATTGAATATTTACCTTATTTTATTCCATCGTGGGTAAACAGACGATCAGTTAACCTAACCACTGTTTCAAGGGATTAATCAGTACTCGAGCACACCCCATCTCCGCAAGTAACTGGTCACTTTCTCGCTTAAATCAGCGGTGAGCGACGAATGCTAATGAGACACAATGTCGTATATCAATCATCACGGAGATATATATTGTAAAAATGTTGTGGGCCTCATGGAAGATTGTATTTATTCAAATGAGTTATATCGTTAATAAAAGTCTTTATTATTATTATTATTATTATTATTATTATTATTATTATTATTATTATTATTATTATTATTATTATTATTATAGTCAGACGCGTAATCGACTGAGCTAATCGGGCCCTGCTAACAGATAAAGGACACGCGATGTGTGTATGTACATAACAAGTGTCGACAAAACAGCAATACATAAATCACAGTACATTTTAACTGGAAGTTATGTTTTAATTTAAGTATCGCATAAATAATTCAATTAATCAAATTATCTACACAAAATTGGGGGGAAAATGGATGACACCATTGACAGAAGTCAGCAAACGTGTCAGTACACAGAGCTTCTATAATCAGATTGTGAACAAAACACGTGTTTCCTTTTGTGTTATTTATGCATACTACGGACACAAGTTGTGATAATACGTTTGGTAAAACATCTTAAACAGAAAATTAAGAAGGCATGTCGTAGTTCACAATTATGGGGTTTTTTTCTTGAAGCATTTGAAACAAAAAGATTATCACCACGTTGACATGTTGGCATTACTTTATATAGTTGGGTTCACGAGACATCATGCAATGAATACTTTTTGAAGAAAGGAACAGGGACTTTGTCGTGAAAGGTTTCCACTGCAGACACCAAGAACACTTTTTTACTTGTTACAATTTTAGATGTTCGAATTTTTTCAATTAACCGTTATCGCCTAATTGCATCCGGGTCGTTTGCTCGAGATGTGATTTCCCTCAACTCAAATTCTCAATTTCTCTAAATGATAACTTGACATATAAATGAAGTCATAACACATCTTATGTCATAAGTAACAGGCACAATGTTCAATGTAATTGAAGTCAATGTTTCAATATATAAGTCAGTACACACCATATTACAGAAGAGTTTGTATATAAGTCAGTACACACCATATTACAGAAGAGTTTGTATATAAGTCAGTACACACCATATGACAGAAAAGTTAGTATATAAGTCAGTACACACCATATTACAGAAAAGTTAGTTTACATAAGTTAGTACACACCATATTACGGAAGAGTTTGTATATAAGTCAGTACACACCATATTACAGAAGAGTTTGTATATAAGTCAGTACACACCATATTACAGAAGAGTTTGTATATAAGTCAGTACACACCATATTACAGAAGAGTTTGTATATGAGTTTGTATATAAGTCAGTACACACCATATTACAGAAGAGTTAGTATATAAGTAAGTACACACCATATTACAGAAAAGTTTGTATATAAGTCAGTACACACCATATGACAGAAAAGTTAGTATATAAGTCAGTACACACCATATTACAGAAAAGTTAGTTTACATAAGTTAGTACACACCATATTACGGAAGAGTTTGTATATAAGTCAGTACACACCATATTACGGAAGAGTTTGTATATAAGTCAGTACACACCATATTACAGAAGAGTTTGTATATAAGTCAGTACACACCATATTACAGAAGAGTTAGTTTACATAAGTCAGTACACACCATATTACGGAAGAGTTTGTATATAAGTCAGTACACACCATATTACGGAAGAGTTTGTATATAAGTCAGTACACACCATATTACGGAAGAGTTTGTATATAAGTCAGTTCACACCATATTACGGAAGAGTTTGTATATAAGTCAGTACACACCATATTACGGAAGAGTTTGTATATAAGTCAGTACACACCATATTACGGAAGAGTTTGTATATAAGTCAGTACACACCATATTACAGAAGAGTTAGTTTACATAAGTTAGTACACACCATATTACAGAAGAGTTAGTTTACATAAGTTAGTACACACCATATTACAGAAGAGTTAGTTTACATAAGTTAGTACACACCATATTACGGAAGAGTTAGTTTACATAAGTTAGTACACACCATATTACAGAAGAGTTAGTTTACATAAGTTAGTACACACCATATTACAGAAGAGTTAGTTTACATAAGTTAGTATATATCATATCGTATTATAATAAGTGTCTACATGTTAAGTTAGTATACACCATAGTACAGAAGAGTTTGTATCATTATCACAATAGAGACGGAATCTATGTTATCGCCATGGTGATTTATTTCAGTGATTCTGAAACGCAGACACTTATCGTTTGTTAACAACACATTCACAGCAGGGAACGACATCATATAAATATACTTTTTATCTAGATGATTAATATTGTTTTGCGACTAATTAAATATTTAAAAAGGACAATTAGTACGTAACCATAGTAACACATTCTGCCTCAGGAAACACACAAAACAACCCATTATTATCACATTCCCTACAAAACAAAAAAACAACGACCTTGCTATTAGTATATTGTAGAAATCATTATATGTTTTATAAACACCCATAACGCAAGATATATATCTATACACTAAATAATATATCTTTCGTGATAAATTGACAATTAACTTTTTTGAGACGTAAATGAAATATTGGGAACCAGGGGTAGGAATGTACACAGAACATACAGTTGGCGTGGCTCCCCGGTACAATATGTATAACTGTAATAGCTGTACTACTGCCAGCCAAAGGTATAAACAGGTACTTTATATGTGGGGTGGGGGCGGGGGAGGAGGTCTAACTCTCTGTGACCGAGGGGTACAGGGAACTTTCGTAAGATGATAACATCTTACCTTTGAGGTTTTGAGTTCGAATTCGATCGGTTTGAAAATGTTCTGTGAAAATATTGATAGTTATTTGCGGTAGGTCGGAGGCTATAATCTGTTTTTTTTTATCAATAAAACTAGATTCCATCTGGATGCTATATATAATTAACGGTTTTGAAAACGCAAGTTTGGTATCATATGGGTATATTTCCGTTTTTAAAGCCGGTAAGTATATATAACAAGATATTCTATTAACCGTTTACTCCATAGATACGCATTTAACCGCACCAATCACAGAAGGCCTTTGAAAACAGTGCAGGAAGAGCAATCTGAACACTTCCTGCACTGTTTTCCACTCTGTCAGTTAATATAAACATAATTCACCCACTAATTCAAAAGCTTTCTATATTAGAGGTGTCCAAAGGCGTCTATATTAGAGGTGTCCAAAGGCGTCTATATTAGAGGTGTCCAAAGGCGTCTGTATTAGAGGTGTCCAAAGGCGTCTACATTAGAGGTGTCCAAAGGCGTCTGTATTAAAGGTGTCCAAAGGCGTATATATGAAGTAAAGGGTTAATCATAAAGTGTTTTACTTATCGGTGAACGCTTGTTTTACTGAAATTCATGTATACGGTGCTCCCATGTTAGTGACATTCGTGACGTTTTGTTTATAACACGGGCATAACATGCTCTCCTGACTAAACCCTGAATAAAGAATATGACACAAATGGACCAAACTCGTGGACTATTTCTGCATTAAAATAACACGCTGGCACCAGTTTCTTAGACTACTTAATAATCTCGAAGACCTTGTTAACACCACCGCCGATACACCAGCCAGGGGCGTTTGATAGAGCGCCCTGTCCCGTTAGTATGTCTAGAATGAAGCATTGACACCCGGTATGTAGTCCATGACAGAGTGATAGATTGTAGCAATCTGGTTAAAGCCAGGCACATAACAACTCCATTACACCGGCCGTGTTATTCGTATACCGTGCGCTGGTTTTGAGAATTTCAGGAATATGTACACGTGTTAATTGTGATTAATTAAGATGTATGAATAAGTCGGGTCGGCCAGCAAAACACTGTAAATGAAAGGGTAGTAATATCACCAGCTGTTGTAAATAGTTTGGCTATATGAGAACAGAACAAACCTTTTATTTTACTATCACAATTGCAGAATAGCGAGATAGAATGATAGTGATTAAGAACAAAATTAATAAATGAACGAATAAATAGATAAATTATTATCATTATTATTATTATTATTATTATTATTATTATTATTATTATCATTATTTTTATTATTATTATCATAACTTCTTTAACTATTTAATTAATTAATCATTAATCAATTAATTGAAGTTTTTAATAGGAAAGCTGTGTTGCAGACACCGGCAACAACATTTATTTATACCTTATTTTTATTCATTTTTATTTCTCATAACGGATAAAACAGAGCATGTTACACATACTATAAAACAGACTAAACTCAATCACCAATGTTATTCTATAAAGAGTTACAAGATACTATATCTAACCAACATTTTAATATATATTATAAACCTTAAACAATTTAAAATATACTACAATAACAAGTATTTATGGTTGTCATATCTTTATATGCCATAGTATACTGTTATATTGTCAATTCGGTGTAAAATGATAAAACAATAATATTTTAAGTCAATAAAATATGCTTGTGTCTATGTCATGTACAGTATGTTAATAAAAATATAGTATTATATAATTATGTAGTATCAATTTACATTAAGTGCATTGTTTCTTACACAAAGTGTTTAATTATTGATAGTTTTCACCGTAACATGTACGTCAGGTATATATGAAAGGTAGGGTAATTAGGCACTGCCTGATCCATCCATCCATCAAGTAGACGATTAACTTGGTGTAAACGATCGCCTTCACGATCACGATGATACCTTCACCGTTGTCATTACTTAAAGATCGATCATACACATAATTATTCATGATTTTACAGCTACTGTACAAAGTGATATGTATTTATTTATTGGCAAATTACATGTACTAAACGTAGTTTTTTGTGTGTTTTTGTGTGATAGGCATGTGTAGCCGCAAGGGAGTTAATAAATATAATCACAACAAATTAGCCTTTGTCAGTCTATATAAAGTGTATACCAGCAAGTCACTGGTAAAGAATTCAGTTCATTTTTTATTCATTTAGAAAATTAAACGTTTCATTTTTAAATTCATCGGTTATAAATAGACAAACAATCACGCACACGTACAGTGAGAAAGACGATCGCGAGTGCTATATCATTTTTTTAATAAAAAAAATAAATAAATTAGCCCGTCAGTTAGAACAATGCAACATTATTATTTCATCACCGTTTGTAATTTAATTTTTTATTTTTAGTCTTTCAATAATTTATATTTGTATGAGTGTTAAATAAGCTTAGAATTTTTAATGTTTGCCCATCTGTAATGTATGACTACGGTTAGTTTATTACGCACTGCACATTGATAAAATAAATCAATTTCCTAAAAAAAAAATATTAAACTGGATAATTGAGACCTTGACAAAAAAATAAACAAAAGGAAAATGCCACATGTTTTGTAATATTAATTTTAACTGTGTTAATAAGTAAATATCAACAATTTAGACCTTTCGTCTTTGGCGTGAAAAATATCTGTTGTTTGTATTCTCAAATGTACAAAGAGACGTACAATCTTAAATAACTAAAACTGTACATTTCAAAAAGCAACGACAATAAGGACAATAAATAAGGACACCTAGTGCAATCCGTACAACTAAACACAAACAAAAAAAGATTGTTAGTTTGTCTGCGGTGGATTTAGACATTTGTGTTGTGGGTGGGGGTAGTTTTCGGCTTAGTTGTACCGTTTTAAAGGGATGAGAGCAATACAATATTATTCTATTTTAGGGATTCTATCGACGTGCCGTAAAACACCATTCATTCATTCATTCAATTCAATTTTTTGAAATGTTATAATTTTATTTAACAATTTTATGTTCAATTGATATGTCGCCTATAACAGGTGAATCAACATTTGTTCCAACTTAAAATCTAAGTGATTACTTAATGTGTAACGAGTTTAAGTTATCAGTTAGAGAATTTAAGATGTTCGAGTTGACAAAAATCTTAGCTTCAGATGTTAGTGAAATCGGCCTAATTATATTTTATTGCAAATTTTTCATGTTCAAAACATCAATTTGTAACACCAATAACTAATAAAATGCAAAATGGTTGAGCTACAAGTTTTAAAAACATTAGTTACAGCTTTCCCCCAAATCGACCCCAGAGTCTTACTCATTTCCACCATTCTTTCCAGCTGTGCCCTCGTCATTGCGCTCCTTCTCCTGGATCCGCTAGTGGTTGTTTACGTGATAAGTTTTCTTATTTTGATTCATCCTATATCTAAGTTCACTTGTAAGTAGTTTGCTTGTGGTTTTTTGTTGTTGTTTTTTTTTCTTAAATTGAAAACTCATTGCATATCTGCGGCTTGCCTAAACTATGATCAGTACAGCATATTACTTTGCTCTGCACTCGGATGCCTGCAAGGCGATGAAGGTCTGCCTCGAGATGTCAGATGCAATCAAAAATCGATTAGTATATTACTAGTGAAGGTGTTGCGTGAACCGTAACGTGGTGATAACAAATTATTTACATAATATTTACACAACTCAGGACGTATGACTCGACATTCACAGATGGTAGAATATATAAGTGATAATCACGGCAAAGTGATTATTACGGTTAAGTGATATATCAGCTGTACCAAAGGGACGTGTTACTGGGCAGATAATTAATAACTGATTAATTACAACTGTGGACTTAGCAGATTAATCAACGTGTTGGTTTCAGTTGATAGATTATCTGATCATAATCAATAAAATGAAACATGTTTGTTCTTCCATAAATTCATAATCTTACGATATATTTCGTCCGTACATTTGTTTGTTCGTTCTTTCGCTCGTTCCGTCCATTTGTTTATCCATAAATGTGTTCATTTCAACGCCAATACTGTACATGTAGATAACAACAACTAAATGAAAATGAAAATAGACCGAAATATAAATAAAATAACACGATGATGATAATAATAATAATAATAATAATAATAATAATAATAATAATATTATAATGATAATAATAATATTTTATATTGTTTAACTGATCCATTTATGGGTTTTCTTCATATATGTATCTGAATTATCATTATGCTTTGTAAATATTTTAATATTTATTCATTATAAAATTATCCTTATTATTAACATCAATATTCTTTTATAACTGATTTCCGTTTTCCATCTGTTCTTACTTGAAATGTTTTGGAATAAAGCACCTGAAGGCAGGTGCAAATGATGGACGGTTAGAATTAAGACAAAACAAACAAAACTAAAATATCAATACTTTGTTATCATATCAAACTGCCAAACACGCTGAAAACAGCTCAGTATTCTAGCTAACTATCCACAACTTGCATTCTCATATCTAATATATATATATATACTCCTTTCAGATGCCAAGCGACGGGAGCAGGCGGCCTTGTTCGGGAAACATTCGACACCAAAAAGGCGACGAAAATCGAGAACAGCTTTTACGAACCAACAGATTTATGAGCTGGAGAAACGCTTTTTGTACCAAAAATATCTCACGCCCGCTGATCGAGATGAAATTGCCCAGCATCTAGGTCTTACAAACGCACAGGTTATCACGTGGTTCCAGAATCGACGCGCGAAGTTAAAACGTGATCTCGAAGAGCTTAAAAATGACGTCGTTGCGACGAAACAACTCTCCATATCGGGAAGCTCCGATCACGAATTTGGCGTGGATTCGGATTCAGACTGCGGCAGTATGTCAGTGCACACGCCACCAAAACGATGCCGGAGTGAAAGTCAATCGCCTGATCCAAGAATTCGTTCAAGGTCAAACTCACCAAGACTAGCGAACTCAAATTTTATGGAAAATGAAAGAAAATGTGACACTCCCGGTGAAATCGTTGTGGACGATAAAGACGAATTTTCAGAACATAAAGAAACGTAGCTGGATAAAAGTGAAAATGGCCGTGAAATTAATGGTAATAAACGTGAACATTGGAATGAATGTGAAGTTATTATGGAACTTTGAGAATGATCTCTGAGACGTGTACATGTGACAATATACTAGTAGATGTTTCAAATGTTTATACATATTTAGTAATAGAAGACAACTTCTAGGTGAAATATTTCTTTGAATAAAATGAAACGAAGTAGATTGCTCCTGCAGAATTGTATTTACTTAATTTATTTTATTATGTATGACTAGGCAAAGCATTAAAACAATGTTTGCTTGCTGTCTCTCTCTCTAGTAATATTTCATGTAACAATATTTTTCCATTGTAATATTTACAATGTGATATCAAAACGACCATCATAAAACATACAATTAATGTCATACACTTCCATTTTTTTGCCAGGATGAAATGAACAAAAAGTGTCTCAAAATCTGGGCAGGTTGTTTATAATAATAATAAAAATAATTAATAATGATAACAAAATTAATAATAATAATAGTAGTAATATTAATAATAATAATAATAATAATTACAAAATTAATAATAGTAATAGTAGTAATAACAATAAAGACTTTTTATTAACGAGAGAACTCATTTGAATAAATTCAATCTTCCATGAGGTCTTCGAAGCAAACAGGCATTCTGTAAATGTTGGTCTTATAAGTTATCAGTTGATTCAGGCGCAGAAGAATGAGATTAACTTAACTTTACAATAAAGACTTTTTGTATGAGTATTATAGACCGATTGACAGCATACATGTATCATATTGCATTACAAAAGCTTGAAATGGACACAGAAGGCTATCGACAGTAGTTATGGTGGAACGTGTGCTTCTTACGTGTCACCGCTTATAGAATTATTATTGTCATAGCTTCAAATATACGTTAAAATTATTTTCATAGATAAAAAAGAAAGAAATTACACATGAGAGAATAAAACTTAAATTTTTTTGTTATAAATAAACTTTTATGCTTGAATATGTGTTATGGAACTACAAGTAAGTTTAAGATGTAGTACATGTTGTTTTGTTTTTTTTATAAAAATAATGTTTGTATGGTTTAAGTTATTCTAAACGGCGAAATTGTTTGTAGTATTATTATTAGCATAGTATTAAAATTATCAATTAAAATCATTTTTAATAAATGATGAGGATTTTTTTTCCGTAAATAAAATAATTGAACATTCGAAAATTATTTTAGTAAATTGAATAGAAGTCAGTATTAATAAAATTTATACTTCAGAAAAAATCTTGCATTTAATTAATTTATATAATAACATGCGTACTTTTACGTACATGTTTTAGTTGAAATCAATGTCATTTGATCTATAAGTTAATACAAACTTACTGCGTTTGAGTTTAAAATTATCATAATTATTACATATATGTTTGGTATAGTTCAATTTTTTTCATATATTAAGGTCTAAAAGAAAATTCTTGGTGGTTCTCAGAATATTTTTTGCAGCCACATTGCCTTTTTATCCACGTGCTTAGCCAACGTGGAATGAAGGACTTATATAGAGAAGGATAGGAAACTACATCTTCAGAGTAAATGTTGATAAAATTGCACGAGAAGGATTGATTATTTGGCAAAAACAAGCATTCAAACTTTAAAAACTAGATTTTTTTTCTTCAGTTAAAAACATAAGGCTGTATGTTACCTTTATTGTTTTGTGATGTAAACTTATCGTATTTAAATATTGCAGCTTGAAGTATAATTTTAAGTATGTTTGTAATAGTTGGTGGTTGCATACCCATTTTGAATCAATACTATGTCAACAGTTGTTAACCAAATTGGTCTCAATTTGAGGAAATGTCATTTTGTAAAGAGATATATTTTGGGTTGTATTCCTGCGATAAAAAAAATAAGAACATTGAAAGCGAGAGTCTATGTGAATACACTTCCTTCTCTATATAGGTCCTTGGTTAAATATAGCAATATCATTTAAAAATGGTACTCACTATTACTAGAATATCTTGAATTTTATTTTCTTATTGAAAAACAAGCTTTTCCACCACTTGCTTGCCCCCCAAAATTGATAAGTAACGATTGGTCAACCATGTTTACGCATCTTAACTGGACCTCTGGTTAAGCATAGTGTGTTGCTGTGGAGCAATGCTGTAAAATATTATATGTGTACAAGATGGTTGATATGTGTTTATTTGTATGAGCACAAACAATATATGTGACATATATGTAAATTATTTGAGGGTGAAATAACAACGTGGTTTTAGTTGGATGGGAAGGTAGATAATAGCACAATCAGACGGAAAAGTTGTCCATCTATATACATACTTGTCTGGTATATTCCTTGGTATATATGCCAAGTCACAAGTAGATTTAATATGCATAGAAATCAATATTTGTACAGGGAACTTAATGAGATGATGTACACATTTAATTTACATGTTGACCAGTGTTACAAAAATATTTCCGATTAGAACAATTCATCTCCAGTCGATTAGAAATTGTCAAAATGAAAAATGATACTAAATTGTTTTTATGGTTAAATATTTTTAAAAATTCAAATTAAAAAAAAAAATATCGTCAAAGTATGCTGTTGAACTGGCATAGTAGTGAAAAGCAGTCAGGGGACATTACTCTTCCGTCTGATTATGCAGAGTTATCTGACTTTAATTCAAGAGTTATTCGTGGGTTGGTTCGCGATATTTAAATGTGTTATCCTATATAATTTGTCCCGACTTACATGTAAACATTACATGAATTAATTAAATATATTATATATTACCAGAAACAATCACGTGTTATTCCGTCTTATTTATATTTTCCACACTTGAAGAGTTCGCTATGACCGTGTTTACCGAACTTGAACAGTTATTTGTGACCACTGTGGCACATGATCCGAGACATCGGCTTGAGATCATGTGTGACTTGTGACCACTGTGGCACATGACCCGAGACACCGACTTGAGATCATGTGTCTGTTATTATTAATGCCTACGGTTTTGATCTCGGTAAACTCCAGATATTTCCTTCGTGGAATATACAGCAGCTCGAGGGCGAAGTAAGCTCAGATATTTTGTAAATCGTTCTTGAGCCTGTTAGAATTTTTTGTTGTTTTTTGAGAGGACATCGCGTCAAGTTTACGATTGAACACACGACCCCAAGCGTCGTGAGCAAGCAACATTATTTCCACCTGACCCCGGCTCCACTTGTATTATCGCTCTTATAACATATAAAACATAAAACATAACATAAAAATGTAATCTTGTACCCTTCTCAGTCATATTTGTCAAATAGCATTTTATAAATGCTGAGAAATAAACGAAAAAAGCTACCAGTCCAAATTCTAAAAAAATACTTTCAATACTCGACTGAAACTGAACACAGCTACCCCTGCATACAACCCTGGTTCCTGTTTCACCAACATGTTCTTTAAATATTGCAAAAAAAAATTAACTGTATTGTGACTGATTACTTTATATGCTTTAATTGATGTCAATGAAACCAGCTTTAGTATCACAAAAAATATTACCTTGGTATAAAAACATTTTGACTTAAGAACGTTTTAAATGTAAATGATATTGATAAGTTTTTTGAAAAAGCAGTTTGAACCCATTTCAGATGTTTTATGAATACGGGGCCAGGATATCTGCCATTTCACCACTACCTGTCTAATTAACGATTTTAAGACAATTGCATATTAGACAACAAAGCAATGCATTAGTAAAAAATAAAATATATAAAAAAATCATTTTCGAGAAAGCTGTACTCCTTTGCTCCTTCTGAATATTGATTTGATCATCAGTTAACATAAGCGCGTCTGTCCTACTTTAATTTATTTGTAATATTATTTTTTAAAGAAGCTGACATCTAAATATTTTTATGTTTGAACGCTGCAAATCATGGTCGACCTTTGAATATATCAATCAGTAGTTATTCCTCACGGAATAAAAATAATAAAAGATATAAATGCATTTCCATCAACATTTTTGACTAAGACCTTTGTCATGATTGTTGAAGGATTTAGTTCCAAATGTAAATTTTAAACTTATTAATTTTATTTTACTCCGATTTTAAACAAGTTATTACAAGTATGATATATTACGATCGAAATTTTCCTGAGTGGAATCAGTGCTAAGCATATGCGGCTATACTCTTACTCGAGGACACTACACATAGCCATGACGGAGGATCTAACCCACGACCCTCTGACCATGAGTCCAACGCCCTACCACTGGACCATAAACCCCGCAATATTTCCAAAATTCAAATAAAGATATAGAGATCAAAATATTTATTTCGAGGAAACATTATTTTTATTTCATCAAATGACCACTGAAGTGGTCACAGGTTCAGAGGTCACAGTGGTTTAGTCACGAATTAACTATGACCACTAAAGTGGTCACATGTGGTTTAACTTACCAATTTCAAAATAAACGAGAGAAATGTAATTGATATTTCACTATAACAAACAAACTCTTTTAATCATTTGATGATAAAAAAAACAACAGTGAGACAAGTTATTTATAAATTCATATGGTTAAACGTAAACTTATCAAAACTGATAAATTCAGATATTCACAAAAAGACCATAAAAATAATGTTAACTGTATTTGAAATGACTACTTTGTGAACTCAAATCTAAGAACAAACATTAGAAACACACTTTAAACAATTGAAATTAATATACGCAACAATCAAATGCAAAAGAGACAAAACAACCTCGCGATAATCTCGCGTTTTCAAATGCTCCGAAACAAGCTTTGACCACGTGTCTCGTAAACCAAACTTAAAAAACAACTGGTTTTGTTATAAATTCAATAAAGTGAACGAATGCCTGACATAAATTTAATTATAAAACCCAATTCTACTGCAAATTAAAAAAAAAGTAAACTTAAAACAAGACGACCTTCCAACAGATCTGATAAACAATATATCGAGTCGAATCTTTGGTTTGAACAATTATTTTGTTTAATTGTATCTGTAAAGGAAATAAAACCAACGGTAACATGCTGTTTCAAGTGATTCCAGTTAATTTTTAAAAATTAAAACCAATTAAAATTCTTTAAATGCCCCCAAAACAAAACAAACTGTTATTACATAAATCTCACATAGTAATAACACGGTCACATAGAACAAGGGAAATGTTCTAGTAATTCAATGAACTAAAATCAATTAAAACTCTTCGACGGAACAAAACGAAAAGGACGGTTATAAAAATTAATTAAAATGGTCATAATATAGGGCGTAGAATAAACGCAAGGCAGTTATTCATTCCATGCAGGAATCCATTTGTATAAGACATACAGTTACCGATGTAAATTAAAATTCAAACATGTCAATTTATCGGCAACCAGTCTAAATGAACGGTTTTAATATAAAGGCCTCTATTATTGAAAACCACGCCCGGTCTTTGTTTAATGGAGTATTTCTTAAATTTACGCGTTCACTGACGGTGGAAGATTACATAGCTAGGTTTGATGTTAAGAAAGGGGCGTAACCTGATCGGTTGGGATATTCCCACAAACTGTCGTAAACCCGTAATTTGAACATATTAGGGTCCATTAGTTAAGGACCACTACATCTGCTGTCAAAGGTTATGCCCATTTTAAGTACAGTCGCATTTTTAACAAAGTCGATCTACTGCAAAGTAAGGGGAACTACTCGTGCATACTTAGTAAAAAGAAGATTGAAACGGTTATCTCCACTGAAATTTCATTTAAAATATCTTGCAAATAAGAACATGTTAAGCGATACAATGCGAGTAAGGTGCATATATGAGAGGGCAAACATTTATGTTTACAAACCGTAATCGCGCAATAATCATGCATTGATATGCACGCTAGAGTTATAACTGATGTTTCGATGTGATATACAATGTAGCTATATTCATTACATGCTTAATTAAACATATATTTTGAAAAAGAAGGAGGGAGGTTTGCATGAAAAGTAAAGACCAAATATTCATTTTCTTATCGATTTCGGACAAAACAGTGTTTTAAATATTTCTTCAAAGAAACCAAGTAGACTGATGAGGGATGGTTGAGTCTAAGCAAATATGGTCTTAAAACATTTTAAAATGGGTCACAAGTTCTGCCAACATTCTATCCGGCCATTCTCCTTCACTATCATGAGGAATGTTAGAAGATTGTACTGGACTGAAATAATTAAAATATAACTGCATTTAATTTTAGTCATTTCACAACTATATACACTTGGACAACGATATACACTCTGGACAACGGTTTACATTCTGGAAAACGAGTTGTTTTCTCGCATTTATAGTACTTATTTGAAAAAAAATAATGAAGAATGAACAAAAAACACATTTCACGTTAAAAGTGCCATTATCATGGCACCAGGTTGGCAGTTATCAATGTCTTCTTTTATAAATAGTTAGTTTGAACATTTTTATTTTAATTAGATTGTGAAACAAGTTCATACAACTTAGATAAATCACGCTCGAAGTCTTCCTGGGTTGAACCAGTACTAAGCATATGCGGAAAAGGTGTCTTGCTCAACGACACCACATACACACACGCACGCACGCACGCACGCACACACACACGCACGCACGCACGCACGCACACACACATACATACACACATACACACATCACACACACACGAACGCACACATGCACACACACACACACACGCACGTACGCACGCACGCACACACGCACGCACGAACAGACACGCACTCAAATACGTCTCTTCACCACTTGCAGTTTTATTTAAAAGGTACATAATTATAAAATTTATTTAATTTGCTTGCGGTAAATTCAATTACGTAAGACCGCAATTGTAACCATTCCTAAGACGAATTGATAATTGCTTATTTCTCATATTAAATGAACCTGCACGCAGGAGTGCATCATTTATCATCATCCATCACACGTGCTTTTTGTCTAATTATTAGGGGATTAGCTTCACTTATGGATGCTGCCGTTTTAACTACATATCAAAGGAAAACTCGGAAGAAGTTTAATAAAAATAAATAAACAACCAAAAACAAAAACATACTCAAAGTAAACACCACTCTTGAAATTAAGCTAGCAAGCTTAGAATTACAAATATTTGCTTAGCCAGACTAAGAACTAATTGTAATAGTGAAGTACGCGGCGCGAAGGAGACCCAACGTCCCAATACATTGTTACGTCCTCTTGTCAGTGACGGTAGAACCTTTTTTTCGACAAAAAATACTGTGTTATGTGGTTTGTTATATTTTCCAAATGGTTCGGATACGAATAGCAAAGCTGGAGCTAAATATATAGAAAAGAGCCGTCACTTGAAATGAGATGTATTTGATTTTAGTAGACGGGTGAATTTTGAAACAAACATGGACTACTTTTTAAAACGACATATTGCAGTGAATGATTCCGCTGTATTAAAAACGAAACTTCTTTAAAGATGTGTGTTGAAAAAAAGAGTCTATAATGAAATAGAAACATTATAATGGAACAATATATAATGAATATACGAGCTTACATACTGTGACGTCATTCAACTTTCGCTGAAGCAAGTGACCAATCAGCGTGCTCCTATATCATTGCAATGTGACCAATCAGCGCGCTCCTTTATCACTGCAATGTGACGGACGGAGAGAGCTGGGTTCGTTCTAAAGTCTTCGTCGAGTACATCTGCGTATAACATCACTTGATTTATATATATATATATATAATGATTTTTTTTACACAAACTCATGTACATGCTACTAAAGGATAGCCATTCATATATATATATATACTATCTATTTTTAGGGCACCTGGAACTTTGTCTCAAGGGACCTTTTGCGGTCGCCTTTTGTCCATCGTCGTCCGTCGTGCATCGTGCGTCTTGCGTCCTTGAACAATTGACATTTTCGACTTCTTTTCAAAAACCGTAAGCTCAATCGTACTGAAATGGTGTATGCACGTTTGATAACTAAGGGGAATCAAAATTGTGAATTGCATGGTCCTCCCACCCTGGGGCTTTAGTAGCGGGGCCAAAACAGTCAAATTCAAGGTAAACTTTGAAAATCTTCCTCTTACTATAGAAAGCACTGGGAAACATAATTATGGACGTATATGCTCCTTTATAAAAAAATGTGAATTGCATGTCCCTGGGTCTCACGGTTTTGCCCTGGGGATGGGACTTTCTTTACTAAATCTATATAAGAGAAATTGATAAAAAAAAACGTTATTTCTTATGACCGAATAGACTTTTGTGAATGCTTTTTGGATAATCATGTGACCGTTAAGGCCCATGTGCCTCTTGTTATGTTTTGGCGACGTGGGGGAGACCGAGATTGAACACATCCATAATCCAGGTTCTAGCCTCCCTGGTAGCGGTTGTATAATGGCTCGTGCCGAGACGGTGAACCCTGTAGCCTCTTCTTCTGTTTACTTGTACTTTAGTTATTTCTATTATTCCATGCATTGATTATGCGTATACCCATTGCAGAGGGGCTCTTCTTTTGAATGCATATTTCCTCATAAACATTGATCCGTTTAACTTATAAGCTATCACTTCTGGTGATAATTTGGGTCGGTCTTGCTCTGACTGTCATTCCAGGTGTCTTGAGTTCGAATCTCCGCCCGGCAACATTGTCTGTGATGATGCATTGTCTGTGTCTGTGATGATGCCAAGAACTTTGTTCTACGGTCATAAATCTTCCACTTCGGAATATGTATGGAAGTGGTCAGTACCTGGTACTGGCTAACAAACAAACAAAAAACACAACCAACAAATAAACAAACAAACAAGAAAAATAAACAAACAAGCAAATAAGCAATCATACCAATTTCTGTATGTTTGTATTGTACTTACCCTTACATTAGTCTATGTGTGTTACGATGGCTTCGTCCTCGGAAGGCTTCGTCTCTTGTTGTACATTCATGTTTAGTTTTGTACGTTGGTTCCAGCAACTGTTTATCAGTGGTGATGAATGGATTTAATAATGTCAAAACATATTTGACAACTTTGAATTGAATTGTAAAACATTCACATAGACGTTGTTTTGTTTCACCACAGTGACCTAATTAACTACTAATTGTGTCATTGACAGCGTAATAAGAATACGATCGGAAATAGTTTTCATAATACAATTCGGGTTTTTACTTCCTTTTATTTCATTATCCGTGCATAATGCATTGATAATATATTGTATTGTGTAACTAACTTGTTACTTACTTGCTTGCTAACTTAATTTTATATAAGGATAAAGAAATGCCGGATACATTTTACAACCATATTATCAAACAATTGTATGCGGTATTCGTGGTTTTAGAATATGTATGTAAAAGTATTTTATTAATATTTTGGTAAATTATAAAAATCTTATTGACAAAATTATTAATTATTATTAATTAGATACATTTACCAACCTATTCTAAATCTGTAAATTTTTTATATCGTTGCCAACAGTTTGATAGTGTGGCTCTGAAATTTACCCGGAGTTCGTTTCTTTAGCATCTTTTCAGTATATTAATATAGTTTGCCTATTGATGAATACTGAAGAAAATATACAAGTGTATCTATTATGAGATGTGTCAGTCAAACGATATAGCAACAAACACAATCAGTATAAAAACTGATGGAAATAAGCACAATAAAACAAGACGAAGTACCGGCAGGTGTCGCCACTTTTTAACTGCCAGTAGCAAAGTGGAGCACATGCAAGTTTAAAGAACTCCTCTTAGTGGTTTTAGATTGATGTAAGTGGACTGCACAATCAAGTGTATTTTGTTATTTACCACGGATGTTATCACTGACTTTTGTGTGAAACTACGGTTACAATAGTTTGTATGGATGTACACGTCTGATGAAAGGATTTATTGGAAACACAAACTAGTCTCTCTATATATATAAGTTTTTATTTACCCTCGCGCTTTGAACAAATCATTTTGGCGAGCAGGACAAGATGATTATTAAAAACATAAAAGATAATTACACATTACTGTGATGATAAATGAGTGATGAATGAGGATGATTTCACATAATAAGACGTGTCGACATTCAAACTTGAAGTTTATCTTTAATTAGGTTCGACTAATTTTTTTTTTGATTCGGTGCTGACTATTTACAAACGTTAATTATACTCATTATACGATTAAATGTGTAGACTGACGATTGTTTTAATGTGTAGATTAAATGACAACAACTTTTTTTTTTGTATTTACCGATTGCAGCCTTATATAACATAAACCTGTATAGTGATGGTTTATAAACTAAAACTAGTCTATCCCAGAACCTGATATCTCCCGAATCTGGTATATTAACCACCAATGAAAAAGCAGGGAATTCTATGCCTGTCCCACAATCCATTGCAGTTGAACGCTTACTAAACAATGACGCCATTCAAACTTTCCCTGAAGCAACTGACCAATCAGCGTGCTCGTAACAATTGCTATTTCGTTCAACAGATCGAAATAAAATATCAGACACGGATTTGCTGCGCCTGTTTATGAGGAATTATTCATGCACAAATGACTCTTTCGAAATATCTTTTTTTTTTGTAACATGCCGTTTTAAGGATTTTAAATACAATACCCACCAGTCCACGCAAGTAATTGCACAATGTAACCGATTAAAACACTTAATCTTTTTTTTTTTTTTGCATTGCATTTTTTTCTGGTTTATAAAAAAAACTGCCTGCATGCAGATAAAATATAATTGTCTGTCAGATGACAAATCGACTGTGTCCCAATTATATTGATTAATGCACTGAGATCAGGGTGCAACAAGAGCTCAATTATCTATAATTTAGTGATACATATCATGTTGCATGTCTCTGCCAATGCCAAATCAGCGAGCTTTTAAAAGACCTTGGAGAATGGACCCAGTCAACCAAACAGAGCGTTTGTGCCATTCGTTGTTGAAATGTCCTTTCGCCTTTGTTTCACAGTAGTATAGATAGGGATGTCACATACTTTTTATCAGAGCTGTCACTTCATAAAAAGATACTCGTTGATAAAAAACCAACTGAAGTGCTTACCTACAGCTACGGACCATAATTAAGGTAGAATACTCGCCACGAACTATGTGTGGTGTAGTAGTTATTGATAGATTAAAATGCAATTAAATATGTTCGATAATTTATCTATTGTGTGCTTTTGTTCTGTTTTAATATATTGTGACAGCTTAATCAGATGGATATAAATGACGGAATTGCCCTCAAAGGGATCCTTATTTGTTCATTAGAAAATAGTTTTTTTAGGTAAAAGAACGAACTAGGAAACATAATGGTAACTTATTCGATACTGAACAAACCATGTGGGAGTTTGTTTAATTTTCATATGGAACACATGTTAGGAACATGTCATGTTTCACTCGTAAATGTACCAGCTTGAATTTCACTGTTTGTCAACTCACTTCGAGCACGCCAATCCCATAACTGTGACGATTACTCATGTTTCTTGCACGCACGAATAGTAAGATAGATTTATTTCTGGATGGCATATAACACGATTCACATACTTGTTTAAAAAATAATAAAATCAACAAAGTTATGTATGGCAAATGCACCAAGTGCCATGAACTGAAGGAACGTAACTAATGTGGGTAGATCCTGTGGCCGAAACTATAATATACCCGACAGAAGACCTACCAAGGGCCATCACTGCAGCATGTATCTTACATAAGACCTACCAAGGGCCATCACTGCAGCATGTATTTTACATGTATGGATAAAGTTTCTTCAGCAATAATATGTTCCTAAAATTACAAAGTTTGTTGGAATTCGTAAAATTTGACATTTGTTGTCACATAATGTAATACCGTTTTGAACATTTGGAACATGTGGAGGCGATTTACATAATTTGTATATTATAGCATTTAAACATTGATGCCTGCGGCGTCTCGTCCAATATGGTTTTCACCACAATATATACTCGTACAATATATTTCCATATTGTGCAAAACACTGTAAAATAACCTTATATTATTGATTCCGTACATGAGGCATAATGCAATACCATTTATGCTCCTACCACCGAAGTAAGTGGTATTCTATTTCCGTGTGAATCTGAATTAACTTCTCATTAGTTTGGAAGGACGAGAAGTGACATCAATACTGATGTAATGGATACCTTCATCAATAACAACCAATCTCAGCCAAACCATGCAGCCAATGTAGCCAATGTCATGGTGTAAGCCCACCATTGATTTTTGTTCTTTATTCTATAATAAATAAAAATGTCTGCATGTTTGTCATACATAGAGATACCCAATGAAAGAAGTGAAACTTTCATTTTATTGTTTGTCAACCTCTGCACTAGCAAAATATGATGAGAAAAGTATAGGTGATGTAGCATATAAGAGCTTTTTTCTGTTCAGTGTGTGAAATGTTGCCAAAGTAAAAGTAGACTTCGGAAATCATGTACCCATACCCAATTTCCAAGCATCAATTGTTTTCTAAATTCTCAATTCAGACATGACGATGCTTTCAAAATGTTCAAAATATATGTACATCAATAATGCCATTCAAATAAAAAAAATGAGATTAAAGTAAAGAAACTGCATTTTTAAAGCAGAAGAAACAAGGATTATCTATAACCGCCATTATGCCACTACCCCACGGAAACATTTCCTGTTTCCAGTGATGGTACTATGCCTCAAGCCAATGAACAATATTACAAGCAAAAATGTGTCGTCATATCAATGGAAAATATATACTTCCTGGTATGCATGTTTAGGATCAATATACTTGTCATACAATCATTTTAGGGATAAACACGTATATTTTGACAAATAAAATAAAACATGTCGGACAGGGAATGGACGCTGTTACTAAAACAGCGCCAATGGTTTTACTGTCTGTGTTATTTGAAAAAAAGGAGATATAATCCTTATAATCAATGGAGTTTGCCATGGTGGTAACCCGTGTTGTTACTACTTAAGCACATTTGTATCGACTATATATGTATTATTATATAATTGTGTATGTCTTACAACGTACTGCACAAACTTATTTCACTTAACGCTGCTACGCTGGGAGAAAATGTGGCGGCTCCATTACGGACATGATTATGGCTTTAAAAATAAAATCTATTTCCCAAATTTTTTTTTTAATGGAGTATTACGCCATTTCCAACACATTTCAGGTGTAATATGGCATGTCCAGTTTTACTTGTGGAGGAAGACCCCATAATCAATCAGATTAGAATCACCGTCCTTCCGCAAGTAACTGACAAACTTTCTCACATAAACTTCTTGGAGCGAGCGAGACTCAAACCTGTGACCTTAGCGGTGACAGGCAAGTGATCTGGAGGCGGTGCCTGAGATCATTCGGCCACGGAGAACCCGATGTTTTTCAGACAAAAGATGAGTACTAGAGAAATAGGTATACGGAAGCGCAATAGAGTTTTGGAAATGTATTACAATGAAGTCTCTCAAACAGATTCACTTTAACAATACTACTATAGTTCAGCTACATTGTCAACTTTATATTGAGCAATCAAATCCAACGTATTTGTACTGAGAAAGGTATTAATGTATTAAGTACTGATATAAAAATTTTGCTCAGTAAATGTTGTAGATAGCTTCCGAAAAAGAGTATATATAGCTTCTATGGATTACTGCCATAACGTTCTGTGACTACCGATCTTCCTTGAATACTGGAATTTTGTACCATTAAATCGTTTGAAGTGAGTTCAATTAATTTTTTTGGCAAGTGTCAATTGATAAATACCTCTATTGTTCTTTAATTAATGTAATGATTGTGCAACATAGATATCAATGGCGTATCTATGTTCAAGCCAGCGTAACATAGGGCGGGTTTTAACAGATAAAACAATGAGTTGAAAATTGACACAACTGCATACCAATCAATGTAATCCGTAGAACAGTTAAACAGTTAGTTTTACAGTTTACAACAATCCTGAAATAATTATGTATGGAACGCCATAGCTGTCTTATGTGTTCCATTTTATATGTATATGTGCATTCTTTATTATATCATGTGCATTCATAATTATATTATGTGCTTTGTTTATTATATTATGTAGATACGTTATTACATTATGTCGATACTTTATCACATTATGTCGATACATCATTACATTTTGTAGATACTTTATTATATTATGTAGACTGTTTATTACATTATGTTTATACGTGTAGATACTTCATTGCATTATGTAGATACATTATGACATTATGTGGATACTTGATTATATTCTGTAGATATTTCATTACATTATGTAGATCTATACGTCATTATATTGTGTAGATACTTCATTGCATTATGTAGATACATTATTACATTATGTGGATACTTTATTATATTCTGTAGATACTTCATTACATTATGTAGATCTATACGTCATTATATTCTGTAGATACTTCATTACATTATGTAGATCTATACGTCATTATATTTTGTAGATACTTCATTGCATTATGTAGATACATTATTACATTATGTGGATACTTTATTATATTCTGTAGATACTTCATTATATTATGTAGATCTATACGTCTTTATATTCTGTAGATACTTCATTACATTATGTAGATATATACGTCATTATATTCTGTAGATACTTCATTGCATTATGTAGATCTATACGTCATTATATTCTGTAGATACTTCATTACATTATGTAGATCTATACGTCATTATATTCTGTAGATACTTCATTACATTATGTAGATCTATACGTCATTATATTCTGTAGATACTTCATTACATTATGTAGATCTATACGTCATTATATTGTGTAGATACTTCATTGCATTATGTAGATACATTATTACATTATGTGGATACTTTATTATATTCTGTAGATACTTCATCATATTATGTAGATCTATACGTCATTATATTCTGTAGATACTTCATTACATTATGTAGATCTCTATACGTCATTATATTCTGTAGATACTTCATTGCATTATGTAGGTACATTAATACATTATGTAGACACTTAATTATATTCTATAGATACTTCATTACATTATGTAGACCTATACGTCATTATATTGTGTAGATACTTCATTACATTATGTAGATCTATACGTCATTATATTATGTAGATACTTCATGACATTATGTAGATCTATACGTCATTATATTGTGTAGATACTTCATTGCATTATATAGATACGTCATTGCATTATGTAGATACTTTATTACATTATGTGGATACTTTATTATATTCTGTAGATACTTCATTACATTATGTAGATCTATACGTCATTATATTGTGTAGATGCTTCATTGCATTATGTAGATACATTATTACATTGTGTGGATACTTTATTATATTCTGTAGATACTTCATTACATTATGTAGATCTATACGTCATTATATTGTGTAGATACTTCAT
Organism: Panopea generosa; assembly: GCA_029582155.1. Taxonomy (NCBI): domain Eukaryota; kingdom Metazoa; phylum Mollusca; class Bivalvia; order Adapedonta; family Hiatellidae; genus Panopea; species Panopea generosa. Next base: position 62,119,212 of record CM055908.1, on the reverse strand, counting down.
TGCATTATGTAGATACATTATTACATTATATAGACACTTTATTACATCATGTAGACACTTTATTATATTCTGTAGATACTTCATTACATTATGTAGATCTATACGTCATTATATTTTGTAGATACTTCATTACATTATATAGATATATACGTCATTATATTGTGTAGATACTTCATTACATTATGTAGATATATACGTCATTATATTGTGTAGATACTTTATTACATTATATAGATCTATACGTCATTATATTCTGTAGATACTTCATTACATTTTGTAGATCTATACGTCATTATATTGTGTAGATACTTCATTGCATTATATAGATACGTCATTGCATTATGTAGATACTTTATTACATTATGTGGATACTTTATTATATTCTGTAGATACTTCATTACATTATGTAGATCTATACGTCATTATATTGTGTAGATACTTTATTGCATTATGTAGATACTTCATTGCATTATGTAGATCTATACGTCATTATATTGTGTAGATACTTCATTGCATTATGTAGATACTTCATTACATTATGTAGATCTATACGTCATTATATTGTGTAGATACTTCATTGCATTATGTAGATACTTTATTACATTCTGTAGACACTTTATTATATTTGTCGAAACTTCATTATATTATGTGCATTCTTTATCGTATTATGTCGAAACATCCTTATGATGACGAAATCATTTGACGGGGTGATTTCCTATACATGGAACTGGATGGTTTTGTACAGTTCTATGTTAAAACAAAATCAAACACACCATTCATTTCAAACAATTTGCATTTACCTTTTTTATTTTTATTCTTCTTTGGCACTTGAAATATAATATTTTAAGATAAAAAGTATTGAGACAGGAAGCATATAACAGTACATTGTACTTTCAGTTTTTTACAATGGCAAACAAATATACTTTGTCATGCATGTTAACAACGAACTTACCAGGAAACTTGCACTTATGGATGTACTACAAGATACATAACCAACTATTTCTTTGTCCCAACGGATTCACTACTGTAGAAGCACTGTTAGCCCGACGTCATGTTAAGATACATTTCCGAATCATTACATACATTCAGGGTAACAGTTTACTGATAATCACAACAAAGTGTCATACTACTTCTATAACCCAATTGTACTTGATAGGAAAACTTTGAAGATTTTACTAACGGAGTGTTAACGCTAATAGTGCTTTGAACCACTGGGCCAATATGTTCAAACTGTATTAGAGAACCGGAAGTATAGATGCAGGTGACCATTTAAAATATCATCGGGAATTTTGGCCAGGACAAAAACAAATATATTCGTTATATATCACTGATTATCACAACAGATGTCTAACGTGTCGTGTGACCCGGAATATGATGTTCACTTGAAACACTTTTGACAGACTAAACGACGGAAAGTAATATCTATTATTGAGGGCCTATTGGAAGATTGAATCTATTCAAATGAGTTCTCTCGTTAATAAAAGTCTTTATTATTATCATTATTATTATTATTATTTTTATTATTATTAATTATAAGTACGGTAATGTATGTAATAAAAGAAAACGCATTTCTGCTGTAATAACAGTCACTCTTTCTTAAATACTATAAAACAAAACGCTCGTGGATTTATCTGCTGACAGCGAAACTAAAAATTAAATAAAACAATAGCAAAACTAATAAAATATTTCATAAATCTCTTTCTATTAGCTAGGAACTGTTTAAACCATTTATTGGAAAGACATTTCTGTTCAGAGTTAGCAGTGTGAACAAATTTGTATTCGATTGAATTATGCTTGCCGTCTTTGGCAGATCACACCTTCACTCCGTACGTTAACCAAATATGTCTGTTGTAATCGACCGGCAACACGTTACAGTCACCCGGCATTAACGTCGATTTCAGTCGCTTCTCCAAGTAATGTTTTTTGTCAATGGAAAATTGTTTTGTTTGAACGGAATGTGATTGTTAAGATTTATTTGTTATCAAGTGTTTACCCATTAAAGCTTCATCCATTTTTACATTTTCTTGTTTTGTCTTCATTGTGAAGACATTCTCCCACGATTTCTGTTTTATTTGTTTTTCTTTGATGCTCAGCGTACTTGGAGTACGTTTTAAGAAATGTGTAATGTTAAATATTTTAGAGGTATACAGTAGAACTTCGTTGGCTCGAACACGGATCACTGGAACACCACCTATAGCTCGAATCATTTACCTGGTCTCGGTCGAATTCATTTTTCGATGTAAATGTATATACATGTGCATGGTTGGAATGATGTTGAACAATATTATTTTGTCAGGTCCCGTCGGGTTAGAGTCATCGACGTTCTACTGTATAAGAATACTAACTGATAAAGATCCACTTTAAAATGCACGAGTTTGTTTAGGGCGCCGTCTCAAGATCACTTACCTCTCATCGCTAGGGTAGTAGGTTCGAGTCCTGCTCGCACAAAAAAGTTTAGTAAGACAGTTTGTCAGTTACTTGCGATTTCAAGAACCAAGGACGGCGGTTCTATTCAGATTCATTCTGAGATCTTGCTCCACCAAGGACGGCGGTTCTATTCAGATTCATTCTGAGATCTTGCTCCACCAAGGACGGCGGTTCTATTCAGATTCATTCTGAGATCTTGCTCCACCAAAACAACTGGATATGCCATATATAAAGTTATACATATATATTAAATGTGTAGGAATCATTAAGAAATACAGACCGCACCCAAAAGAAGAAACTCTATTTTATTGAATCTTGAAGTAACAAGTGCCCATCATGTATGATTGAAAACTTCACGTGGTCAGATGTTCAGTATGGAAATGTAAATTTGATTTTTATTTTCCCAAAGTCAACAATGTGTCCTCGGCAACTTTTAACTTCAATAATGACTTACTATATAGTGCAATTCACATTGGTTTAACTTGATTCTTGTAATCTTAAGCAATAGTTTCGACTTTGTGCTTGTAGTAAATATAATCAATCAAATACATCAAAGTAATTTATAATATTTGTGAAGCATACTGTTGTGTTTGTTATCTATTTAATACATTTTTTAAAGAATAAAATATTTTCTTGATGCTAGTGTTTAAGGGTAGATTTTTAATCGCATTATTTGAACCCCAGTGGAAATAAGTCCTCGGACTTTACTCGACTTTCCAAGCATTTCATGTCACCCTTTCAACTTATGAACTTTTAATACTATACGGCATAAACAGACAATTATTATTGATTTTACATAGCCCAACTTTCTTTCTTACTCAAGTCAAAATTGTAAGGAAATTGATTGGATACTTTTTGAGAAAAAAATTGTCCGATGGCCGGTTAGCTTTTCCGTTCATTATATACATACATATTATATATATATACTGTATGATATGTTTTCTGAAAAAACTAACTAACCGCTTAAGATAGAGAATGATAGATGTAGTGTAAATGTATACTGTGTAGGTAAGATTGCGTCAGAGATAAAATATACACTTGACAGTAAGCTACAGGTGATTGTTAAAATGGTAGTTATATAAGATATATAAGGGGCATCACTGTGACTGGTAAATGGTAATTATATAAGATATAAGGGGCATCACTGTGACTGGTAAAATGTAATTATATAAGATATAAGGGGCATCATTGTGACTGGTAAATGGTAATTATATAAGATATAAGGGGCATCACTGTGGTTGGTAAAAGGTAATTATATAAGATATAAGGGGCATCACTGTGACTGGTAAATGGTAATTATATAAGATATAAGGGGCATCACTGTGACTGGTAAATGGTAATTATATAAGATACAAGGGGTATCACTGTGACTGGTAAATGGTAATTATATAAGATATAAGGGGCATCACTGTGACTGGTAAATGGTAGTTATATAAGATACAAGGGGTATCACTGTGACTGGTTAATGGTAATTATATAAGATACAAGGGGTATCACTGTGACTGGTAAACGGTAATTATATAAGATATAAGGGGCATCACTGTGACTGGTAAATGGTAGTTATATAAGATATAAGGGGCATCACTGTGACTGGTAAATGGTAATTATATAAGATACAAGGGGTATCACTGTGGTTGGTAAATGGTAATTATATAAGATACAAGGGGTATCACTGTGGTTGGTAAATGGTAATTATATAAGATACAAGGGATATCACTGTGGTTGGTAAATGGTAATTATATAAGATACAAGGGGTATCACTGTGGTTGGTAAAAGGTAATTATATAAGATATAAGGGGCATCACTGTGACTGGTAAATGGTAATTATATAAGATATAAGGGGCATCACTGTGGTTGGTAAAAGGTAATTATATAAGATATAAGGGGCATCACTGTGACTGGTAAATGGTAATTATATAAGATATAAGGGGCATCACTGTGACTGGTAAATGGTAATTATATAAGATACAAGGGGTATCACTGTGACTGGTAAATGGTAATTATATAAGATATAAGGGGCATCACTGTGACTGGTAAATGGTAGTTATATAAGATACAAGGGGTATCACTGTGACTGGTTAATGGTAATTATATAAGATACAAGGGGTATCACTGTGACTGGTAAACGGTAATTATATAAGATATAAGGGGCATCACTGTGACTGGTAAATGGTAGTTATATAAGATATAAGGGGCATCACTGTGACTGGTAAATGGTAATTATATAAGATACAAGGGGTATCACTGTGGTTGGTAAATGGTAATTATATAAGATACAAGGGGTATCACTGTGGTTGGTAAATGGTAATTATATAAGATACAAGGGATATCACTGTGGTTGGTAAATGGTAATTATATAAGATACAAGGGGTATCACTGTGGTTGGTAAAAGGTAATTATATAAGATATAAGGGGCATCACTGTGACTGGTAAATGGTAATTATATAAGATACAAGGGGTATCACTGTGGTTGGTAAAAGGTAATTATATAAGATATAAGGGGCATCACTGTGACTGGTAAAAGGTAATTATATAAGATATAAGGGGTATCACTGTGGTTGGTAAATGGTCATTATATAAGAAACAAGGGATATCACTGTGGTTGGTAAATGGTAATTATATAAGATACAAGGGGTATCACTGTGGTTGGTAAAAGGTAATTATATAAGATATAAGGGGCATCACTGTGACTGGTAAATGGTAATTATATAAGATACAAGGGATATCACTGTGGTTGGTAAATGGTAATTATATAAGATACAAGGGGTATCACTGTGGTTGGTAAAAGGTAATTATATAAGATATAAGGGGCATCATTGTGACTGGTAAATGGTAATTATATAAGATACAAGGGATATCACTGTGGTTGGTAAATGGTAATTATATAAGATACAAGGGGTATCACTGTGGTTGGTAAAAGGTAATTATATAAGATATAAGGGGCATCACTGTGACTGGTAAATGGTAATTATATAAGATACAAGGGGTATCACTGTGGTTGGTAAAAGGTAATTATATAAGATATAAGGGGCATCACTGTGACTGGTAAATGGTAATTATATAAGATACAAGGGATATCACTGTGGTTGGTAAATGGTAATTATATAAGATACAAGGGGTATCACTGTGGTTGGTAAAAGATAATTAGGGGCATCACTGTGATTGGTAAATGGTAATTATATAAGACATAAGGGGTATCACTGTGACTGGTAAATGGTAATTATATAAGATACAAGAGGTATCACTGTGGTTGGTAAATGGTAATTATATAACATATAAGGGGCATCACTGTGGTAAATGGTAATTATATAAGATATATGGGGCACCACTGTGACTGATAAATGGTAGTTATATGAGATGTAAGGGGTATCACTGTGACTGGTAAATGGTAATTATATAAGATATAAGAGGCATCACTGTGATTGGTAAATGGTAATTATATAAGATATAAGGGGCATCACTGTGATTGGTAAATGGTAATTATATAAGATACAAGGGGCATCACTGTGATTGGTAAATGGTAATTATATAAGATACAAGGGGCATCACTGTGATTGGTAAATGGTAATTATATAAGATACAAGGGGCATCACTGTGATTGGTAAATGGTAATTATATAAGATACAAGGGACAGCACTGTGACTGGTAAATGGTGATTATATAAGATACAAGAGGCATCACTGTGATTGGTAAATGGTAATTATATAAGATACAAGGGGTATCACTGTGACTGGTAAATGGTGATTATATAAGATACAAGGGGCATCTCTGTGACTGGTAAATGGTAATTATATAAGATATTAGGGGCATCACTGTGACTGGTAAATGGTAATTATATAAGATACAAGGGATATCACTGTGGTTGGTAAATGGTAGTTATATAAGATACAAGGGGCATCACTGTGGTTGGTAAATGGTAATTATATAAGATACAAGGGGCATCACTGTGACTGGTAAATGATAATTATATAATATATTAGGGGCATCACTGTGACTGGTAAACGGTAATTATATAAGATACAAGGGGCATCACTGTGACTGGTAAATGGTGATTATATAAGATATAAGGGGCATCACTGTGACTGGTAAATGGTAATCATATAAGATATAAGGGGCATCACTGTGATTGGTAAATGGTAATTATAAAAGATACAAGGGAAAACACTGTGACTGGTAAATGGTAATTATATAAGGGACATCACTGTGACTAGTAAATGGTAATTATATAAGATACAAGGGGCATCACTGTGATTGGTAAATGGTAATTATATAAGATACAAGGGGTATCACTGTGGTTGGTAAAATGTAATTATATAAGATACAAGGGGCATCACTGTGACTGGTAAAAGGTAATTATATAAGATATAAGGGGCATCACTGTGATTGGTAAACGGTTATTATATAAGATATAAGGGGCATCACTGTGATTGGTAAACGGTTATTATATAAGATACAATGGGCTGGTTAATGGTTATTATATAAGATATAAGGGACATCACTGTGATTGGTAAATGGTTATTATATAAGATACAATGGGCTGGTTAATGGTAATTATATAAGATACAAGGGCCAACACTGTGATTTGTAAACGGTAATTATATAAGGTACAAGGGACATCACTGTGATTTGTAAACGGTAATTATATAAGATACAAGGGACATCACTGTGACTGGCAAATGGTAATTATATAAGGGACATCACTGTGATTGGTAAATGGTAATTATATAAGATACAAGGGACATCACTGTGATTGGTAAAAGATAATTAGGGGCATCACTGTGATTGGTAAACTGATAATTATATAAGGGACATCACTGTGACTGGTTAACGGTAATTATATAAGATACAAGGGGCATCACTGTGACTGGTAAATGGTAATTATATAAGATATATTGGACATCACTGTGATTGGTAAATGGTAATTATATAAGATACAAGGGGCATCACTCTGACTGGTAAATGGTAATTATATAAGGGACATCACTGTGATTGGTAAATGGTAATTATATAAGGGACATCACTGTGGTTGGTAAATGGTAATTGTATTAGGGACATCACTGTGATTGGTAAATGGTAATTATATAATATAAGGGACATCACTGTGACTGGTAAATGGTAATTATATAAGATATAACGGAATTCACTGTCTAAACAAGAATACCATACAGCAGAATATGTCAGTGTTAACCGCAACACATTGACCATATTTGTCCAAAAGGAGACGTGGCATTCAAAGGACACACATTATCCACCCCACAAAAGCACAATACATAAAATTATTATAATAAGTATAATACAGAAATGCCAAGCGGGGCGGTAGTGTAATGGATAGAGTGTTGGTCGCTTACGCCGGAGGTTGCGGGTTCGATCCCCCGGTCGACCCGGTGCCTCTCATAAAACAACACTCAGTACTGGTTCTACCCAGGAAGCGGACTCGAAAGCGGTTCATGTAACATTTGATATTTTTCTCAGTGGAAAGTTATCAGTTACTTGTTGATATGGGGGTGTGCTCGAGTACTGGTTAATCTTCTAGGATCTCAGGAAACAGTGGTTAGGTTTACTAATCGTCTGTTAGCCCTCGATGGCATAAAAATGACGCTTAATATTCAATCAATCAATCAATTATGGTAATCCACTGTTTCAAACAGTTAAATTATGAGATTTGTTTTTTAAATTATCTGCCCTTTAAAAAATATTTAAAAAAAAAAAAGGACTTAATAGTTTTTATAAATCCAATAATACATAACGGCGAACTGAGGTCAAAATAAACAAAATTTATGTAAATGCATAAATTAAAAAGAAAATGTGTTTGTTTTGGTATAAAATCAAACGATATTTCTTCTCGTGATCACCAAAAATGATATTTTGGAGATATATGGGAGTTACGTGACGAATGCAAATATTCGTCTTATGTATTTGTACACAAATACAAGTGGTCAAACAATTAAACAGTCATTTTAAATACAGTAAAAACGAATCATTAAAGGAATGAGAGCATATGGTATAACTGACATTGGTTAAATAATGAATTAGTAACTAGTCAAAAGTGTGTTTAGTTTTTAAGTACGTAAATGAAACTTAAGAGGGTGTTGGAGACACGGAAGACTGGTTAATTGAGACACGGAAGACTGGTTAACGATTTCAGCTTTTAAACGAACTGTTTTTGGCGGATGTTGTTTATATTATTTTATTATGCAGCTTCAGTTTAACCTTCCCTGTTTTAATGTTATTTTCAATTTTGATTTCAATTTCAAACATTTTTATGTTATTCACGTGTGACTTTTCATTTTCGAGTATCCTTTAATTCCTTCCAACCAAAAACTAATCTACTGCAAACACTCCCAGAAAGCTATTAGGCAGTTATTGTATTGAAGCATTATACACTGTGATGCTCGTTATTCCTTGTTAAACGTCAGGATTTCCTGTTAATGCTCCATCATATACTTCCCGCCAATGTTTAACATCCATTTCACAAGCCAAGAGATATAAAACATTCACAAATGCGCCTCCCATCCTAGTGTCTATGATAAACGACTCTCGCACGGTGTAAAACTTGATTTTATATAATCGCATATCAAACCGATTTCCCTTGTGCCATTTTCTTTTGGCAGGATCAAAGACTGACAACCAGACTCGTAACAATATCGTAATTCATGAAATAGATAGGAATTATATGTTAAAGACGTTTTCCGTGAGAAGAACTGCATATACAAATTCCAGTTAATCAAATATAAAAAAACGTACGGCTTTGTTCATCGTGTTTTTGTTATTTATAATGTAGTTCTTCACTTGAGAATGCTAGTTGTGCATATTGCTTGCTAAAATTTCCAGATGAACTTGTCAGATTTATACTGGAATAAATGTGAAATGAATTGTATAGCATAATGTTCTATTAATAAAAGTAATTTACAAGTTATGTTATTTAAAGAGAGAGAGAGAGAGAGAGAGAAAGAGAAAGAGAGAAAGAGAGAGAGACAGAGAGAGAGGGAGGGAGGGAGGGAGGGAGGGAGGGAGTGAGAGAGAGAGAGAGGGAGAGAGAGAGAGGTTTCCAGATGTTGTTACTTTTTAACTCGCCGGGACGAAGTCCAAGGAGAGCTATTGCCATGACTCCAGCGTCGTCGTCGGCGTCGTCGTGTGTTCACCATCATCAATGGACATACACAGACAAGAACTATAACTCTGGATTGTATTTTGGTACAGTTATGGCCCTTTTTGGACTTAAACACACACACAGGGGCGAGCTTTGTTGTCTTCTGACAACTCCTGTTATATGTTTGTATTGTGTTTATTATAATTATCCTATGCATTAAGTGTGTACGTGTTGTTCGCTGTGTGTGTGTTCCTTGAACCCTTTGTCTCATGAGGGACTTACATGTATATTGACTTATAGGTATGTTTACCAATATTTGGCTTTTCTCAGTGGATAGGTTTTCTAAAACAATCGGTACACCACCCAAATGAAGAAGTTTTTATTTAAGAATACTATTCCATAACAAATAACGTTATTGTCATATATATTTAACAAAAATATTTACGTGTTTCTCAGACTTGTATTACGTCCTGTGTGGATGCCGTTAAAAGGCCACGTACTTGGATATAGTTTTGTTATTATTTTTGGCTGCTTGAATTTAATGCTAACTCAGCTCTTGTCGAAAACAGAATACCTCTAATGTCACCACTACGATGGGGGCGAGGGTGGTGTATGTTGCAATTTTTATGACTTTTCAAGAACAGACTCAATAAAACAGAATTATTTTCTTGTCCTTCATGTTAAATGTGCCTTTAAAGACCCCTTTTTATCATGTAAGTGTCTGATATTATCAACTTTATCAGGTGAGGCTTTGCCGAGTCTGTTTTTTTCTTGCCGAACCTGATAATGTTAATAATATTAGACACTTACATGGTATTCTATTTATCATGTCAATATTTCTAGTTTTCTTTATTCATTTTAAGTAGGTCAAAAGTAGTTCCGTCCGGGTCAATATGTATAATTATACATAATGACGTCATGAAGTATACATAATGACGTCGTGTGCCTGATAAACTTGCAATTACGTGATAAACCTATGTTTATCAGGCAGGCAGTTTATCAACAGAAATGAATGCATTGACATGATTAAAGCTTTTACAGAACAATGACACTACACTATCAATTTAATTTCCTCTTCACCACTGAAATGAACAATGGATCAGTGCTTTAATTCTTTAAGATTTTAAGGAGATCATATTAATTAATACTTCTCCTCAAGAACCAATTGTCTGATTACGTCAGTTTTCATGAGAAGTTATATTTGATTCCTGTTTTCCCATATATCCGACTGTGTAACTCCAAACATGACAGCTTTGCAGTAGCGACGGCACGGTCTTAAGTGAGGTGAAAATCCATTACAGAGAGCCCATCTATTCTGAATGATTTATGGGGAAATGATTTACGCCGGCAAAACGCCATTTTGTTTTATTGGCTCGGCTAAGAAGTATAACCGCTGCAGGTTCTTTAGCATTTAGTTTAGGTTACGTTCGAACAAAATGAAAGCTAACGGTCTGTAAAAGAGACATGTGAAGAAAACATTAATAAATATATAACGTACACAAGAAACGCTCTTCAGCATACATTTGTCAATGCATACAATACACTTGTTGTGGGGCACCTATACATTGTGATGATGAGGAGTAAAGTGAGGCTGGGTGCACCCGTACATTTGCATTAAGCCCCCAACTCTCTCTTGTGTTACAGAACAAGGCGGCGACCCTTGGTGTTACTTTGTGTGTAAAGTAAAGTGTGTGTTTATTATAGTCCTATTGAAAGCCACACTTGGCTTATGAGACACCTTTATGCTGTACACAGTTACTTCGCAAAAGCTAGCATTGCCATGCGCCAAACTCTTAGATATTTGGTACCCTTCAATTTAACTAGCTGCTGGGTCGGCAACTGGCCGCATCAGAAAAAATCCAGGTCATTCCACCGGGATTCGAACCTTCAGCCTCCCGCTTCCGGAGCGGACGCCTTAACCACTAGGCCATGGAAGACGGTGTCGTGTATGCACGTGTAGTAGCCATTGTGTTTATATTACAGGGCTGTAGCCAAAGTTTGATTTTATAGGAAGCACGAACCAAACCATGCTGGAGGTGTACGGGGGCATGTTCCCCCGAAAACCTCTGAGATCCTAGAATACATTTCCTGTGTTTTCCTTATATCCGAGATACATTTAAGCCTTTTAAATCGATGACACCAGCTGCATTTTATACAGTTGCCCATGATTTACACAATAATCTTGAATACACAATGGTAGCTTTTTAGAACCGGCATAGTTATACATATCATCAACTCTTAGTAGATCTAATAAAAATAAAGTTTTTTTGTTATGATATACTAGGACAGAAAATATGATATGTGAAGGATATGACATTTTGTTGAAAGAGTAATTCATATTTTGGGGATAACTTTATATTTTTTACAAAAACATTAATTAAAAAATCTACACATTTTGCAAGAGGCAAATGCCTCCGTTTGTTTCAGTGTGGCTACGTCCTGTTTTATGTTGTTGATGTATATGTTATTGTTGTAAAAATTCTTAGCAATTCTAATAAATCGGGAAGCTCTCTTCTAAATTGATATACATTCACACACATATATAAATATATCTACTTGTTTACTTCTTTTGTTTATATGTTAAATTATTGTTGTTCTTTGTAAATATGTTTAGGGTCTCATGGAAGATTGAATTTATTCAAATGAGTTCTTTCGTTAATGAAAGTCTTTATCATCATTATAATTATTATTATTATTATTATTATTACCATTATTATTATTATTATTATTATTATTATTATTATTATTATTATTATTATAATTATTATTATTTTTTTATTTTTTTTTTTTATTATTATTATTATTGTTATTATTTTTATTGTTGTGGATGTGTCTAATGTTGGGTACATATGTTCTTATTTGTGTTGTCATAATGAGCATTAATGTACCATAAACATGCAACCAATTTAATTGGTTTTCGTCATGCAGTAGGTGAACTTGGTCCTATTAGGTGTGTTTTCTTTTTCCTGTACATTGTTTGACAACTTTCGGGCACTCCAGTTTTTTAAGTGTTGTTAAGGTCGGTACATGATATCGGATTAAGGTGGCAATTGTGAACGATTCCATGTTGAGGTCGACAGTTTGGGAGATAACGTGTATATCAACATGATAAATCTACCTTTAAACTCATCACAAATATGTTGATTGTTGCTGAACTTGTTTCTTCACATGCGCTGGAAATGGATCGTACGTTTTCAGTAATAGAATAATAGATAATAAGAACCAACCATGTCACTAACAGAACGCGGCCAAGAAACGAAAAAAGCACGTTCTCTTTATATGTATACAGTCAAACCTATCTTAAGCAGCCACTCATGGGAAAGGGTAAAATGACCTCTTAAGACAGGTGGCTGCTTAATACAGGTTGATTTTAACTTAAAGCATAAACATGGTAAATAGAAAATGTGGCTGTTTAAGACAAGTGGTTGCTTAATGGGGGTGACTTCTTACACAGGTTTGACTGTACTTATTATCATTATTATTTAAATTAAATGTGTCCATCTACTTTGGTGGTTGTGTCCTTCGAATGCTAAATCTTCTGTCGGTTATGTATGTTCTTATTGTTATTGAACTTGTTCACGGTAGTACTGGGAGGCATAATGGCAGTTATAAATAATCCCACTTTCCTCATCATATTTTGGTAGTGCAGAGGTTGACAAACAGTAAAATGTAAGTTTCACTTCTTTCATTTTGTGTCTCTCTATGAATGACAAGCCTTCAAACTTTTATTATTTACTGAAGAATAAAGAACAAACAATCAATGGTGGGCTTACACCTGGACTATTATACCCCGTACGCCTTCTGGCGTCACAATCGGTGGTGTTATTTCGGTGGTGTCGCATTCGGTGGTGTCGCATTTGGTGGTGTCGCATTTGGTGGTGTTCATTCGGTGCTGTTCTATTTTTTGAGCAACACTGAATGCGCTCCATGATTCCAAGGTCATAAAAATTAGTTTACGAACATTGTTGGGCATCTGAAGTTTAAACTCACCCAACTGCAAATGTGTAGGTCATTAATAACATTAAGTTTGCAAACCAACATATTGTGTTATCTTTGTTGGTATTTACAGAATTGTCAAATCTTCCGTATCCTATATTCTGATAGCTGACAGATTTTATTCTAACATGCCAACTTGACAAAACAGTGATGCTATATTCCGCACCAAGGCGTGAATCAATTACGTAGACTCCATGTTTTGAATGATTTATGGGTCGGTGATGTACGATGTTCCGGCGTGTATTTGGTTTATTATTCCAACCATGTGTATAAGTGCCACTAATGTCTAAACAATAAATCAAATTCATATTTGTCTATTATGTCCTGTTTATATATATTTGTTTACTGCTTACGAACGCTTATAAACAAGTTGAAGAGAATAGAAATACACGCACTCACATGGAGAAAATAAAGAATATATTCTTTAGTCTATTCCAGAACCCGATATATCCCGAATCAGGTCTGGTATCCTCCAATGAAAAAGCAGAGATTTCTATGACTGTCCCACAATTCACAGCATTTGATGCTTTACTAAATTGTGACGTCATCTATACATTCATCTGAAATAACTGACCAATCAACGTGCTCAAATGTGGCTTTCCCAACATTACTATTTAACGAACCTTATCGGGATAGGTGGATCGGTTCTTCAGGCTATATATTCTTAGGACCCAATCACTATAACATATTGCAGGGAGTGCTTCAGGGTACAAACATATACATGACAACAGGGATTACCGCCTTGGAACAATAAGTGGAAACCCACCATTAGGGAATCTTATTCCAGTTTACAATTGAACCAAACCGTTTTCTTCCTCTGTCATCAACACATGTACCAGTCTACATTGATGACAAAAGCAATGTTTACATTGTGCATACATATAGAACATTTTCGACGGTGTTGATAAATGCGCTTTGTGAGGGGTGTTCTACAATGGTTTCGTTGTAGGTCAATTTGGAGTTTTGAATCCTTGATGGGTCGGTGAAAAGTGCATGCTTCTCGTGCTCGAACAGATGACTATGGCAAATATATAAACAGCCATAGGTATCTCTTAACCAGTATACATAATATAATACCGTACCGATGTCTGTTGAAAAGATGTTAATAACAAAACATGTATATATAACTCATTTTGTTAGTATTATTTAACCATGGTATATGTATATGTCGAAACACAATAAGGTACACCCTTACAATATATATCGAAAGCATATTAATTTCAGTCTTTGTTAATTCCGTACAAAATCTCGCTTTTGACTTTGGAAATAACTTATCTAAAGACACCGGTAACACATTGCATAATATTACATAATTATATGCATCACTCTTTGATGAAATTCGGTCTCATTTTAAATTAAGTACTGTCAAGGGCTAACTTGTCCATTTTGTCATCTGTTCTTCTGTCGCATCTATGACTTTAACCTCTCCGAGAAATGAGCGAATTTCATGTGCATTTCGCTTTATGCTTTCAGGAGAAGAATCTGCTGTGTAAGGTTAACATGCTTTTGAAGCAGTAATCCTGAATATAAAAACTGTATAATCGTAACTAACGCAGACATAATGTGTCATTTCACAGCGCCGCTAATATAAAACTTAACTAAACCCCACTTTCTGTAATTCCATTTGCTGACTGTTAGCTGTTTATAAAAGGTGGTGTATTGTATCAGGAAATAATGTCTCGTCCATGGTGTTGAGTTATGACATTGTTGTATGTCTGCTTGTAAATCTCCGAATTTGCCGAATGTAAACGACACAAGGGAAATGTTTCGAAGATGAAGTTATTTTAAATCACAGTTTATGATGTGTTTGGTTCATTCATTGTCCCCTGCAAGAGATGATTCGTAGCTGGAACAGCGAACCGTGGTGGTTTGAGTATTAACGATACGTTTATGATGTTTTACATTGCGTGACGTTTTACCTGACGTTGTCTCATCTTTATATATGTAATTCAAGATGGCCGCCGTTACTTAAAATAGTCCAAAATTTAAAAATCTTCTCATGAACGGCCCAAAAATGACCCCGCCGCGACGTTTCTATTGCATAGATCAATTTCTCTTATATAGATTTAGTAAAGTGGGCCTAGCCCCAGGGCCAAACCGCGAGACCTAAAAGCATAAAGTTAACAATTTTGATAAAGGACCCCTAGTCGTCATTAATCATGCTCACAATTTTCTTCCGAGTGCTTCCTATGATAAGATTTTTTTTTAAAATTTACCTTGAATTCGACGGTTTTGGCCCCGCCGCCAAGACCTCATGAGGTGGGGACCATGAACTTCACATAGGTATTAACCGTCATGTCAGCAACAACAAATCACACCAAAAAGCATTTGCACAAGTCTTATCAATGTATAAATTCTATATACAATTCATTACGACTGAGTTTATGATTTATGAAAAGGATTCGAAAATGTGACTTGTTTAGAAGCTCTAAAATATTTTAAGCACCACCCCCAGGGCCAAATCATTAGACCCAGGGACATGCAATTCTTATAAAGGACCCATATACGTCCATAATCATGCTCACCATTTGTTTCCCAGTGCTTCCTGTAGTAAGAAGATTTTCAAAGTTTACCTTGAATATGACAGTTTGTGTCCTGCCCCAAGGTCCCTCTGGAGTGGGGACCATGCAATTCACAATTTTTATTCACCCTTTGGTAACAAAGTTGCATACACCATTTTATTACGATTGAACTTATTCAATTCAATTCTTTATTAGTGACTCAGGCCTCCGGCCCACACACATTACATATGTACAATATAATAGCACATCATTTACACATGATTTGGAATTTTAGTAACTATACATTACATTCAAATACATTTAAAATCATTCAAAAACTATGACATAAACATAATAATATCATGACCATTTTTTTTAAAAGCATAATAAAGAAACATAGCTACACATTTTATAACATTTTCACATTTACATGACATAATAATGTAGAACTTGTTTTTACTGGGAAGTGTGAAATATTTCTTTGGAATATAAAGTGATCTTAAATCATGATATAGTGGACATATCAGTAAAAAATGATATTCGTCTTCAATTAATTTTTACAATGAAAACATATACGCCTTTCTTTTGGAATACCTATATGTCTTCTTCGTTCTATAAGTAGACAATGAGATGAGGTTCTAAATGCTACCATTGATATTCTAAATCTCTTTACATCTAATACATTTAAATAAGGTTCCATAATAAGTTCTTGTTTAAAATATTAATATAAATTTAATTTTGCATTACCCTCTACCAATCCACTCCAGCTTTGTTTAAATTGATCTGTAAGTCTATATAATATCTGTTTATAAACTTTTTTGTATTTTCAACATGTTGTTGTTCCCAAACATAACCAAATCCATTTGAATACAAGTTGTGTTTAAGTTTAGACACCCAGTTTTTGTATCCTTGACTGTCTAAAAGGACTAACATATCATAACATTTTCTAACATATCTCGTGCTAGGCATTTTTAATATTTTACACCAATATTTTATACAACGTTTGCTGCATAAGGTACCGGCCACAGTCACCTATAACTGCAGCATTACAAGATTTTATAGATGCATTCATAAATCTTTTACAAGCATATAAATGGACTCTATCTATACATTCTATTTTATCGAAACCCCACAGTTCTGAACCATAAAACAATATTGGACTAATCTTTGTATCAAATAGTTTAAAAAATACACTATGAGGTAACCTATGAGGGCCTAGCTCACGTAATGAATTAAGCATTGTTACTAGCACTGGTTTAGCCTTTATCGCTAATGCATTTGCCATCTGGCACATAGATAACTGACTGGTAAAATACAATACTTACGTTTTTGAGAAGTCGACAGGTAAAAGGCGATCGCAAAAGGTTCCTTGAGATAAAGTCTCAGGTGACCTTAAAATACAATGTGATTCAGTTTAAATTATGAGAGACTAGATTAAAATATATAACTTTTTACATAGCTTTTAACATCTACATTAACTATAAAACGCCAAATGATGTAAAACCTTTCATTTAACTTAACTTTCCACAAAAACGCTGTTAAGAATGTTTTCAATCATGAAAAAAATATTTATATACAGGGTTACCTGGGTATGATTGAACATACATAAGTGTTTGCACAAACAGTTATGCAAACACATTTGGTTTATGTTGAACATACAAGCTATGAAGTTATGGGTTCATTTGCAACATAAAAATGTTAAAACTTGAGCACAATCAGAGTCATTAATCCTTATTTAACTGTTGAAATTTGTAACAGGGACCATATTAGCATTTATGTGGTCTATATATATATAAGGAAATATGTATATCCTGTGGGGCATCAGCATTCGTGTACAATGCTAGCTTATAAGGGCTTTATATATCCGTTATATATAACGGGCCCTTGAAGAAACCCCACACCAAGGTGTCATTCAAAGACCCCGCAAAAGACTATATGTCTATATATATATAATACATTTGAATGTCAATCGCGCACGACGCAGTGACAGTCGGAATTAACACAGATTAACACAGATTTCTTTCATAAACGTTTTAATGTTAATTACCTTAGTAATTGTTCTCACATGATTGACCTCAAATACTGAGTACAAATAATCAATCGAGTCATTCTTAGCATATGAAATTGAATCCACTTAAATCTAATTACTGATTCACAGACATGATTTATCATAAAATCATTTCAACTAAGTTTAGATTTAGAATTCGTTTTTGAAAGAAAGGCGACCTAATATTAATGCACTAAGATAGATTTTATCAAATGTTTATCACGTTTGACTCAGCTGTACTTAAGATATTATAAAATGCCACACGCAAGGGTAGTTTAATCTATATCACTAATAAATCAACTGTTTTGTAGGTTGGGAAGTAATCACGGGTTATTGTAAAGATTTTGGCTATTTGATTCCCATTTGGTTCTATATAGTACGTTTCAGATCAATAGTTCCTTTTCCTGATGATAGTCTGTAGAACGAACCCAGCTCTCCCAGTTGGGTCCGTTAAATAGCAATGTTGGGAAAGCCGCATTTGGGCACGTTGATTGGTCAGTTGCTTCAACTGAAAGCTTGAATGGCGTCACAATTGAGTAAGCGTCTAATTGCTATAAATTTTGGGACAGGCATAGAATGTCCTGCTTTTTTTCATTGGGGGTTAATAGACCTGATTCTGTTTGTATATACATCGTCTCGGTCAACATGTGTCTATTTCGGATTTACTATGACCGATGGAGTGTTTGGGAGAGTTTATTTTACTATATATTTGATGTAGCTATATGCTTGCTCATTTTGTTCTAAGAAAAAAAGTCTCTATGTGTGTGGGTTTTTTTTTTAAAAAATCTTGAGTTCAAATTTAATATTTCCCAATTATATAGCCAATGTCAAATTCATATTATTCGAGTCTCTCTGAATGTTATTTATATCAGAATGTAATTTATATTATTTATATCTGAATATAGATATCTGAATGTAATTTATAATATCTATATCTGAATGTAATGTATAATGTCTATATCTGAGTGTAACGTATATTATCTATATCTGAATTTATAAGATATATATCAAAATGTGATTTATAATATTTATATCTGAATGTAATTTATAACATCTATATCTGAATGTAATTTATATATCTATATCAGATTGTAATTTACAATATCTATGTCTGAATGTAATTTATAATATCTATGTCTGAATGTAATCTATAACATCTATATCTGAATGTAATTGATAATATCTATATCTGAATGTAAGGTATATTATCTTTATCTAAATGTAATTTATAACATATATATATATATATATCTGAATGTAATTTGTATATCTATATCTGAGTGTAATGTATATTATCTATATCTGAATGTAATTTATAATATCTATATCTGTTTGTAATTTATAATATCTATATCTGATGTAATTTATAATATTAACATCTGAATGTAATTTATAACATCTATATCTGAATGTAATAAATATTATCTATATCTGAATGTAATTTATAACATCTATATCAAGTGTAATTTATAATATTGATATCTGAATGTAATTTATAACATCTATATTATATCTGAATGTAATTTATATATCTATATCTGAATGTAATTTATAACATCTATATCTGAATTTAATTTATATATCTATATCTGAGTGTAATATATATTATCTATATCTGAATGTAATTGATAATATCTATATCTGAGTGTAATGTATAGTATCTATATCTGAATGTAACTTATAATATCTTTATATGATTGTAATTTATAATATCTATATCTGATTATTATTTATAATATCTATATCTGAATGTAATTTATAACATCTATATCTGAATGTAATTGATAATATTAATATCTGAATGTAATGTATACTATCTATATCTGAATGTAATTGATAATATCTGTATCAGAGTGTAATGTATAGTATTTATATCTGAATGTAATTTATGATATCTATATCTGATTGTAATTTATAATATATATATCTGAATGAAATATATAATATCTATATCTGAGTGTAATGTATATTATCTATATCTGAATGTAATTTATAACATCTATATCTGAATGGATTTTATATATCTATATCTGAATGTAATCTATATATCTATATCTGAATGTAATTTATAACATCTATATCTGAATGGATTTTATATATCTATATCTGAATGTAATTTATAACATCTATATCTGAATGGATTTTATATATCTATATCTGAATGTAATTTATATATCTTTATTTGAATGTAATTTATAACATCTATATCTGAATGTAATTTATATTATCTATACCTGAATTTAATTTATATTATCTATATCTGAATGTAATTTATTATATCTATATCTGAATGCTATGTATATAATGTATATCTGAATGTAATTTATATTATCTATATCTGAATTTAATTCATATTATCTATATCTAATGTAATTTATTGTATCTATATCTGAATGCTATGTATATTATCTTTATCTGAATGTTATTCATATTATCTATATCTGAATGTAATTTATTGTATCTATATCTGAATGCTATGTATATAATCTTTATCTGAATGTTATTCATATTATCTATATCTGAATGTAATTTATTGTATCTATATCTGAATGCTATGTATATTATCTTTATCTGAATGTAATTTATAATATCTATATTTGAATGTATTTAATCTAATAGAACACATACTAGTATCAAATATCATGACCCATTTCGACAATAACAATCTTCTTCGTCCTTTTCAACATGGTTTTCGATCAAAACATAGCAGTGAATCCCAACTAAAAGGCTTTACCCAAGAAATCTTTGATAATTCAGAGAATAGAATAGAATATAACTCAAACAGTAGTTGTAGAGGGTCACATGTCTGAGTCTGCCCCAGTAAGTCCGGTGTACCCAAAGGTTCGGTCCTTGGCCCCTGTCTCTTTTTTGGCCTACATAAACGACTTGCTAGACGAACTCAAAAGTCGAGTACGCCTCTTTGTAAACGACACCATATAGTACCTAACAATAAATACAATATCTCATCCCCAAATTCTCCAAAATGATCTTAACACCCTAGAAAATTTGGAAGAAAACTGGTCTATGGATTTTAATGCAGATAAATATGAAGTCATAAGAATAACAATAATGAAAAATACCGTCATATTCCCCTATAAATTACACAATACAGAACTTAAAACAACAAAAAATGCAAAATACCTAGGTGTCACACTCAGTCACGATTTTAATTTCTCAACCTATATAGACAATATAACATCAAAAGCAAATAACACCCTTAAATTCATTAAACGTAATATACAAACAAATAATAAAAAGATAAAAGAAACAGCGTACAACACCTATGTTAGACCACAAATAGAATACTGTTCGTCCATTTGGCATCTCTGGCAAAAGATACAAACATACAAAGAAGAAAGAATACAGAGGGCGGCAGCTAGATATGTACTTAATAATTACGACTTGTCAGTGTCACTCGTATGTGTCAAATCTTATACTGGCAAACCCTCCACCAAAGAAGAATAGATTCATTACTAATCCTACTTTTTAAAATAAAAATCAACCTAGTTGCTGTAGATCACCACCATCTAATCCCAATAAAAATATAAATTTTCATGTACTTTTTTCTCGGACACTATATCATCAGAACGCGTTCTTCCCTAGAACAATTAGAAATTGGAATAGCCTACCAAGCTGTGTTTAAGCCATTACCAGCCTAAATCAGTTTATGGTTGGTCTGGCCACAGTAAAATTCTAAACAAGTCTTGTTTTTAACACTAGAATTGTAATTATTTTTAAATGAAAGTATATGT
This sequence comes from Panopea generosa, assembly GCA_029582155.1. Taxonomy (NCBI): domain Eukaryota; kingdom Metazoa; phylum Mollusca; class Bivalvia; order Adapedonta; family Hiatellidae; genus Panopea; species Panopea generosa. The sequence continues at coordinate 62,097,399 of CM055908.1, read as the reverse complement.
ATAACTTTGTTGTTTTTAAATTTCACATATCATATTTCATTTTTTACTATTTCTTTTGCTGTTCCTCGACAGCGCCTCCCAGTAATAATATGTAGATGTAGACATCTTTATCTGAATGTAATTTATATTATCTATATCTGAACGTAATTGATATTATCTATATAAGTCTGAATGTATTTATATTTATATTATCTATATTTCAATGTAACAAAGTCTGTGTTTAGTAGGTTACATAATATTCTACTGTCGCGCTTGGATTACAGTTTTCATCGATAGAAACAAGGAACTATGATTTCTAATTCCTTGATAGAAATTGACTTTTAAAATAGGCTTGGATAATTATCAGGAAGAATCTTCATAAAATCATCTTTTTAACAGAATCTATTGCAAACTATAAAGTTAGAAGATTTAATTCATTTCAATCTTTAATGAAAGGATAAAGAAACGCCGAGTGTATTTTCAGACCCACATTATCAAACTAGTGTTGTATGTAAAGGTATTTCATTCATTATTTTGTCAGTAATTATAGTACTATTGACAACAAGAGTTGTCAGAAGACAACAAAGCTCACCCCTGGGTGTTTAGGTCCAAAAAGGGCCATAACTGTGCCAAAATGCAATCCAGAGTTATGGTTCTTGTCTGTGTATGTTCCATTGATGATGATGAACACACATGCGATGTTTCATTCACATCCAATGAGTGGTCACATAGATATCTTAAACTTAAATGCAAAAGTTTAACCTGGGTGTCTACAGACGACGCCGACGACGACGCCGGGTCACGGTAATATCTCTGCTACGACTTCGTCCCGGCGAGTTAAAAATCATACATGAAATACATATTCTAGCTGTAAATATCTGAATTTCACCCAGCGATTCTTAATCCTTTCAGTCTATTTCTAAGGGTCATGAGTTTGAATTCCCTCCCAGTCACAGTCTCAGTGATGATTGATATACGACATTGTGTCTCATTATCATTCGTCTCTCATCACTGATTCAAGTGGAAAAGTTATCAGTTACTTGCGGAGATGGAGTGTGCTGGTTAATCCGAGGAAACAGTGGTTAGGCTAACTGATCGTCTGTTAGCACTCGATGGCATAAAATGACGCTAAATATTCAATCAATCAATCAATCTTACTAAGGAGGTTGTGCTTAATAATTAACAAGAAATGTCACTGTTAAGTGTCACTTGCCCCCCAAATGGTCTGTGAAAAATAAAAATATATGATATAATAGGAAGCGATGTATCCATGAATATCAAAAGTAATGGACTAATGTTTCAGACTAGACATGCAATTTCATTTTTTTTTTACATTAAAGCATGACCTTGACCTTTGTGTAACCTTGATCTTGACATCTGATGTAATGGTGTGTATATTGCAACAGTTAAATGCAGGTGAAACATTATCATGATATGCTGATCACTTGTGTCAAGCTATTTTAAAATACCTAAATGTAAGTTACAGATCAATTGTTGATCAATTGATAAATTTAGCCAAGTGTTTTTGAAATCCATCCATGTATGGTAAAGTTAAAGGACAGACTTGAAATCTTAAACAGATTCAAAGTGCTGTCATATATGCTCAAAGTGTGACCATGTCTAGGTTTTACTTATGACACGTCGTCATGTCATCTTGATAAATTGAGCCAAGTTAAAGACAAAGTCACAGACCAAACACGCAAAATCAAACATATTGAAAGTGTGACCTTGACCTTTGAGGAAAGGATCTGGGTCTTATATGCGACACGTCATGTTTATCAACTGAGCCAAGTGTTTTTAAAATATATCCATAGATGATGAAGTTATAGATCGGACAAGAAATCTCACACAGGCTGAAAGTGTTGTCAAACAAACTCAAAGTGTGACCTTGACCTTTAAGGTACGCATGTGGGTCCTATACGTGACACTTTGAAATGTCATGCTGATAAATTTAGCCAAGTGTTTTTGAAATTTATGCTTAAGTGACAAAGTTTCAGACCGGACACGAAATCTCAATCAGACTGAAAGTGTCATCAACCAAAGTTAAATTGTGACCTTGACCTTTGAAGTGGAATTCTGGGTGAAACGTGCAACACATCGTCATGTTATGTTGGTCATTTGTAGCTAGTATTTACAAATCCATCTATGCATGACAAAGTTACAAGCCAGACACGAAATCTCAAACAGACTGAAAGTGTTGTCAAACAAACTCAAGGTGTGACCTTGACCTTTGAGGTATGGGTATGGATCTTACTCGCGATACGTTGTCATGTTATGGTGATCATTTATAGCAAGTATCAACAAAATCCATCTATGCATGACAAAGTTACAGGCCGGAAACGAAATCTCAAAAAACTCAAAGTGTTGTCAAACAAACTCAAATTGTGACTTTGACCTTTGAGGTACGGGTGTGGGTCTTACTCGCGACACGTCGTCATGTTATGTTGATCATTTGTAGCAAGTATCAACAAAATCCATCTATGCATGACAAAGTTACAGGCCGGAAACAAAATCTCACACAAACTCAAAGTGTTGTCAAACAAACTCAAATTGTGACCTTGACCTTTGAGGTACGGGTGTGGGTCTTACTCGTGACACGTCGTCATGTTATGTTGATCATTTGTAGCAAGTATCAACAAAATCCATCTATGCATGGCAAAGTTACAGGCCGGACACGGAATCTCACACAAACTCAAAGTGTTGTCAAACAAACTCAAATTGTGACTTTGACCTTTGAGGTACGGGTGTGGGTCTTACTCGCGACATGTCGTTATACTATGTTGATCATTTGTAGCAAGTATCAACAAAATCCATCTATGCGTGACAAAGTTACAGGCCGGACACGAAATACCGGACGGAAGGAAGAACGGACGTTCCGCTGAAGTGATGTTGTGGGGTTTTATATGTTATAAAAACATATTTTTTTTCATAAAACAAAATAAAACCTATTTTCTTTCTAACCCTAATGTCACAAACCTTGAGATCCAACCCTAATGACACTAAAAAAGAATGGAAAAAGATGAGAAAAAAAAAGTAAAAGAAAAATGTGTAAAAAATGCAATTAACCCCACATTGCCATTCTGTACACATTTCGACTTGTGGGGTGTACCAAAAAAAACCACAATGCCATTCTTTACCGGCAACTTAACCCATATTTGCCTCTCCAGAAGAACGGAAGGACAGACGGACGTATGTTCCTACGAATGGGTATTTAAGTGGCTTCTTTGCGACAAGCTTATTACTTTAGCCACATAAAAGAAAAAAAGCCACATAAAAGCTGTTTTTAAGTGTCTAGAAACAGCCACGTAAATATTTTTAAACTGCTTTTCAACTGTCCATAAAAATTACTAACCCTAAACCCTAGACACTTAACTACCCATTCGTGTGCCCGGACGGACGGACGGATGGACGCTGCGATAACTATATGCCACCCAAAAAAAAATGTATAAAATTACCCCCATTCGTTTGTATGTTGCAGCACCATACGCATATATAAACGTTCTTTCTTTGATTTATGTTACATATGACATACAGAGATTATACGGTAATAGCAATCACAGTGGGATAGTTTCTGTTCTATTTATATTTATACCTGGTAAATGCTTTGTTTTAAGATATCATATGTTTTATGTTTTAAAGCATTTTCATACTTCGGGATTATCTTAACAAAACGTGTCTTTTTTTTAACTTGTTCATTTTCTTCCAGCAAAAATGATGCATCTTACAGAAAAACAAACATTTGCCAAGATTTGTTGTGATGAACTACTAAATAAATCACGCAAGCAATGAAAACAATATGTTAATACTAATATTTATCAGTAGACATGCACGAAAACATTAAAAAGAACGCATGCCCCCTTTGAGATGAAATATGTGTAAAAGAATGCATTTTACATATTTTAGGGTCGGTATAGCTTGAATGCTGTTAAATTAATGTTAGTCTATCTCAGGTCTATTAACTCCAAATGAAAAATGCAATTGATCGCTTATTTAAATGTGACGTCACCCAGACTTCAGCTGAAGGAACTGACCAATCAACTTGCTCAAATGTGGGTTTCCCAACATTGCTATTTAACGGACCAAATCGGGATTATCTTAATGTGGAAAACATGAAGAACCCGTCACGAGTATGATTCGCCGGCCATCACACGATGTAATCATTGCAAACCTAAGAAAATATGTTTCCAGCAGGAAACGTACCATTGAAAGTACATAGCAACTAAAACAGTAAATTGAACCATTATAAGAATCACACAACTAGCACACAAGGAAATTGCAAAACAAAACGAAAAAGATGTAGAATTTAATAAGTGTTGAAATAAGTAAAAGGAAAATATTTTCGATTTAATGACCATATGCTAAAGGGGAAAAAGCATGAAAATATATGGAATCGACCACGTGTGATGTGGAAAAAGTAAAATTAAAATATATTAAGCATGCGGTGAAATAAGTAAATCTTACACGTGGAATCGATCACGATTTGAAAGAAAAATACACGAGAAAATGTGAAAATGGTGCAGCGTTGTTTGTTAAAAACGGTGTAAACCTGACTTTACATTTTATAACACATTCTGATATAACACGTATAATGATGGATACAATGTGTAGACATATAGTTAACTTCATAACAGCCGTCTTACACCTGTTTGGCGCCAATTTTTGATATCAGATATGGTTCTTTGGAATCATGGATCTTATTCAATATTCCTTGGGAATAGTACACTACTTAAACCGATGCTAGGGTGCGTAAGAGGGCATCTCATGTTTTATTTGCTTTCTTGGATAGATTCAATAAAAGTGAGGCTGCTATTTTGTGTTCGATGCTTCCAATGTATCCATTTACCATATAGTATCAACCGATATTCCCTGTGTACACTAATAGAGACATAAATGCAACTCAGACGACGGTTAAACCGTTTCCAAACAGACATTAGCTTCAATAAAACAAAATGCATTATTACTCAGGCTGATATCGAACGCAATGACAAAGTGTGAAACCATTTATTGGTGGCCATAAATCTACAGTAATAAATGACAAAATTACCAGATGGAAAAGCAAATATGTTGTCGCTCAGTGCCTTGTTTTATGATGTAATACACATCAGCCGGTCATTCGAACCAAGACATAGCAGACGCTGTATCCTAAGTACTTATTACCGTGTTAGTAAAACGTTTTATCTGACTCGACGACAAACATAAGAATATCCGCCGGCGGATCTATCACGTGACTTATATGTTTACAATAGTTCTTTTCAATTTTGATCTTGATTGGTTTATTTTATTCACCGCGTAGTTATGCTCGAAATATGTATAAATCCAAGTTCAAGGTTCGATAACTTCGATGGTGTGGTCTTCTGGTAAATTATTTGAAATGAATATGTTGATTGTTTCAATCATGGTAATAGATCAAGAATAGAGAACCTAATATGTAATATGCTTACCGGGCCCGATTAGCTCAGTCAGTAGCGCGTCTGACTATCAATCCAGGGGTCGTGAGTTCGAGTCCCCGCCCGGCAACAGTCTCCGTGATGATTGATATACGACAATGTGTCTCATTATCATTCGTCTCTCACCGCTGATTCAAGTGGGAAAGTTATCAGTTACTTGCGGAGATGTGGTGTGCTCGAGTACAGGTTAATCCCAGGATACAGTGGTTAGGTTATATATATACCCACCGACCCATTCGATACACATCGTTTTATTGAGTTACTCTAACCAAAACGAATGGGTGCCAAGAACATAAGTATTGTTTAAATGACTCAAGTCTGATTTATGAGTCTATTTCAAGTCAATGTGCATTAAAAATACACAAATCGTATTGTCTGATACATATCGAGCGGAACGAAAAAGATATGCTACCACTTATATAACCCAGTAATTCTACCTGGTAAGATATCTAACGTAACTCGTAGTAATGTCACTTATGTAACCCAGTAATTCTTCTTGGTAAGAAATCTTATGTAAACCGTACATTGCAAGACAGAAAGACAGAGATAAACACGTGTATTATAAGACAGAGATGCACTCGTACATCACAAGACAGAAATTAGCACATTCATTACAATACAGAGATAAGCACGTGCATTACAATACAGAGATAAGCACATGCATTACAAGGCAGAGATAAGCACGTGCATTGCAAGACAGAGATAAGCACATGCATTACAAGGCAGAGATAAGCACGTGCATTATATGACAGAGAATCACGTGTACATAACAAGACAGAGATAAGCAGGTGCATTACAAGACAGAGATAAGCACATGCATTATATGACAGAGAATCACGCGAACATAACAAGAAAGAGATAAGCAGGTGCATTACAAGACAGAAATACACGCGTACATAACAAGACAGAGATAAGCAGGTGCATTACAAGACAGAAATACACGCGTACATAACAAGACAGAGATAAGCAGGTGCATTACAAGACAGAAATACACACGTACATAACAAGACAGAGATAAGCACATGCATAACAAGACAGAAATAAGCACGTGCATTACAATACAGAGATAAGCACGTGCATGTATTGCAAGACAGAGGTAATCACGTACATAACAAGACAGAGATAAACACGTGCATTACAAAACACAGATAATGCCATGCGATCACGTGTTTCAATTGGGTTTACTTGGTGTTTAAGGTGTAGCAAACGCCACGCGATCATGTGTTTCTGTTAGGTTTACTTGGTTTAGGTGTAGCAAACGCCACGCAATCATGTGTTTCTGTTTGGTATACTTGGTGTTTTAGGTGTAGCAAACGCCATGCGATTACCTGTTTCAATTAGGTAAACTTGGTGTTTTAGGTGTAGCAAACGCCATGCATTCACGTGTTTCTATTAGGTATACTTGGTGTTTCAGATGTAGCAAACGTCATGCCATCACGTGTTTCAATTACGTATACTTGGTGTTTCAGGTGTAGCCAACGTCATGCGATCACATGTTTATGTTATGTATAATTGGTGTTTCAGGTGTAGCAAACACCATGCGATCACATGTTTCAATTAGATATACTTGTTGTTTCAGATGTAGCAAACGCCATGCGATCACGTGTTTCAATTAGGTATACTTGGTGTTTCAGATGTAGCAAACGCCATGCGATCACGTGTTTCAATAAGGTATACTTGTTGTTTCAGATGTAGCTAACGCAATGCGATAACGTGTTTCGATTACGTATACTTGGTGTTTCAGGTGTAGCAAATGCCATGTGATCACGTGTTTCGGTTAGGTATACTTGGTGTTTCAGGTGTAGCAAATGTCATGTGATCACGTGTTTCGGTTAGGTATACTTAGTGTTTCAGGTGTAGCAAATGCCATGCGATCACGTGTTTCAATTAGGTATACTTGGTGTTTCAGGTGTAGCAAATGCCATGCGATCACGTGTTTCGATTAGTTATACTTGGTGTTTCAGGTGTAGCAAATGCCATGTGATCACGTGTTTCAATTAGGTATACTTGTTGTTTCAGATGTATCAAACGCCATGCGATCACGTGTTTCAATTAGGTACATGTATACTTGTTGTTTCAGATGTAGCAAACGCCATGCGATCACGTGTTTCGATTAGGTATACTTGTTGTTTCAGATGTAGCAAACGCCATGCGATCACGTGTTTCGATTAAGTATACTTGGTGCTTCAGGTGTAGCAAACGCCATGCGACCACGTGTTTCGGTTAGGTATACTTGGTGTTTCGTATACTTGGTGTTTCAGGTGTAGCAAACGCCATGCGATCACGTGTTTCGGTTAGGTATACTTGGTGTTTCAGGTGTAGCAAATGCCATGCAATCACGTGTTTCGATTACGTATACTTGGTGTTTCAGATGTAGCAAATGCCATGTGATCACGTGTTTCTGTTAGGTATACTTGGTGTTTCAGGTATAGCAAACGCCATGCGATCACGTGTTTCTATTAGGTATACTTGGTGTTTCAGATGTAGCATATAAGTATTTTTACTTTGTATTTTTTTGTTGTTGTTTCTGCACAATAACAGTACATTTTGTAATTTTAATTAAAACAAAATGAATGTTTATTACAGGTCTCCAGGTCACTTAGTGGCTTGTTGGGCTTGGTGCATCCCAATTGTTTTCTTTTGAGTTGAAATCAAATTGGGAAAAAGTTTTATTTTCACGCGCGTATTTATGTTCACAATGCAAAGTCCACCTCAAACAACCCTTTTTTTATCTTCTTCTTACAGAGATTGAATAAAGTATTACGCGCATGCGTAGCGCAATTATTAACGTCGACATGTCTTCGATTGGTACATTCTACGCTCCACGCAATCAGATCGCAAGAGAAATATTACACTCCAGAAAATAAAATTATCCCGTCTTCTTTTGTGAATGATTAGACAATCTCTTGCCAGGCATCATATTTTCAGCTATAGCAATTTGTCACAATTTTAGTTAGTTACATTGCGCTTTGCAATATCACACCTCTTACACGTGTTTCGAAGAAAGTCAGTGTACAAAACAAGCGTTAATTTTACGATCTGCCTATGTTGGTAAATCACTTCAACTGGATTAACTCGAGAACAAGAACAATTAGCAGTGACTTCAGTAATGAATTCAGTATAATAGAATCAATCAAACACAATAATTAAAAGGTGTGGTACGTGAATTTAAAAATAAATGTTAATGCCGAACAGGTGCCAAAGCATGACGCACAGTCGTACATACTAGAATAGTGAACATTTCAAGGCGCACTTCGTGATTCTAGGAAACGAGTTTGCCAGAAGACTGGTACACTTGTACCATCACAACACTATAGTTTATTGTCATATATTTACAGTAAAAGAGTTGAGGTCCATGGTTTCATGTACGTCATGTTTATACGTTTAAGCTTTAAAAAGTGCTTCTGAGCTGAAAATAAGACACTGTGAAAGGTTACGTCTAATAATAGCTGAAACTTGTAACAGAATACATTTTAATCACAGAAGGTAACTAAGAAAATAACATACTCAAAGATATTTTGTCATTAGGGGTAAAAGATCTATACAACAGACTCTCTCACGCACTGAGATACACATGTACTTTTCTTTTCTTGTATGATGTTTAGCATCACTTTCAATAATTTGTCATTCGTGTCGCGACGGTGACTACTCGAGACAGTATTCTGAGCCTTGGAGTATCATACTGCAGACACATGGTATGATACCCAACTCAGTCATATTATACTGAAACTTGGCCAACCAGACCTAGAACTATCCTCTTAATGCTGAGTGCCAAGCGAGAAAGTTTCTAATACCATTTTTTCAAGGCTATGGTACGACTCGGTGGGGAATCGAACCCACGACCGTCCGCTTGCGAGGCGGGCGCTCTACCACAAGACCACTGCTGTGGTCTATGATTCACAGGAATCAGAAGTAAAAATCTGCAATAAGTCAACTACTGAGCGACATTTTACAAAAAAAAACAGAAAACTACAAAATAGAATAAAGAAAAATATCGAATCAGAAGACAGTAAAAGGCGACATGGAAGATTGGGTTAAGTTTATACTTATTTATTTTAGCTCGATTCCAATGAAAGCTCAGAGCTTATATAAACCGTCTCGACTCCGCTTTCTGGGAAGAACCAGTACTGAGTGTTGTTTTATGAGAGGCATCGGGTCGAATCCGCAACACTCTATCCATTACACTACCGTCCCGCTTGAATGGTGGTTTAACGCCTTGGTGAAGGAAGATCTCAGAATGAATCTGAGTAGCAAATTTTCTCACATAAACAATATTAAGCGAGTGGGACTCAAACCTACGACCTTAGCGGTGAGGGATAAGTGAACATAAGAAGGCGTCTTAGACCACTCGGTCACAGAGGAAGAATAGTTCTAAGTTACAGAAAGACAAAATACATATTAAGCGAAGATAAAATTGATTGAACGAATATTTCAAACCTGATATAAGTATTTATATATACTGAAAGTCAGCTCGTAAATTGAGACGATAACCATAGTTGAAAACTAAATGGCGAAATACGAACGATCAGTGCGTAAACACAGATGGAACTGTTTTTCACAACATTTGTTTTTTCGTAAGACGCGTGTATTTTATTCTTAAGGAAATGCAAGAGCTTGTGTCATTGTTAAAACAAAGTTTTATTTAGATTAAATGTAAAAAATTACCCCTATAATTGGTTTGAATGTAGAGTTTCGACCCCTATAATTGGTTTGAATGTAGAGTTTCGACCCCTATAATTGGTTTCGAATGTAGAGTTTTGACCACCGAATTTTAGGCTGCAATGTAGAGTATGTGCCTCAGTTTTGAAGTTCACAGGGCAGATATGTACCCATGTTCAGGTTAAGCCCCCCTCCCTCCCCCATCGGGCATGATGGGTGTTAAAGTCATTAGATTGTAAAACGGGCCAAGCTCGTCCCGCTTCGGTCTGTCACACAGTAATGAGATTTGAGCGGAAATTGAATGACGTCACAGTTTAGTTAGAGTTAACGTAACGTGAATTATGGGACGGGCATGGAATTCTCTGCTTTTTCATTAGTGTCCAACAGACCTGATCCGGGAAATACCAGGGGTTGGAATATACTAATAATTCATAACCCGTCATAAACAGAATGATAAAACCCCGAGTCTGCAGCGTTCTGATCTTGGACACGTTCTGTGCTTCCGTTTTATCAAGTATTTTAGCAATTATGTTTATTTAAAAAGTTCTTTTAAAACTCAGAGCGCAATATGCTTCCTATAAAAGCATCGCCTTTACAGACAGATTAAAGGTTATTAAAAAAAGGTTTTAATTACTGAAAAGTGCTACTAACACCTTTATTTAAGTAACTAATCTGTACCATAGCTTTACTCGATATAATATAATCTTACAATCAAAAAGCAAAATAAATACAACTCCCCTGAAAATAAAATTAGCACGTCCTATTCTGTGAATGATTACAGAACCTTTTCCTCCGCATCATAATTCCACAGTTGGTAATTTGTCACAATTTCGGTTAGCGGTGAAAGAAACATTGCTACTTGAAATTTAACACATCTTGCACGTCTTTCGTAGAAAAGCAATGTTCAAAACAAGACTTAATTTTACGGCTCTGCCTACGTTCATAAATCAATTGAGCGAGATTAACTGAAGAACAAGCTACAATTAGCATTGACTTTAATAATGAATTAAGCATAATAGAATCACTCAAACTCAAAGATTGAACGGTGAAGCGCATGCAATTCACAATTCACTGTTGATGCTGGAATAAGTGAAATTGGGTGGTGCGCCGGTTTTTCTCTAGTCAAATGTAACGTGTGTATTAGAATTGACATGTGTGACAATTTAAGTGGAGTATTTACACTATCAGATGGAAGAGGAGTGTAATAAGAGATTTTTCTTCAATTAAGAAATGAATTTATCTCATTTGTTGAACGTTCATGAAACATGAAATTACATGCACATCGTGCACCTCGTGCAAAGTAATTCAACTACTTCGGGGCTCGTGAAAACGTTACACGTCACACGTAGTTCGTATGTCATGACTTGACCAACAAATGGAGCTCAATATTTATATTTATATTCATATTTATATTTATATTTATATTTATATTTATATTTATATTTATTGTTATACCCAAGATGTTTCACCAAGATGTTCTTAAGTGATACTTAAATACTTAAAAACGTAACTGAATTACTTGTTTTTAATAAGTGGTAATGAAACCATATGCAGTTATACTGGAACCAGTCTAAAATCATTATCACTGGGATGCTTTCGTTATATTTTAGCATGGGTAAAGTTATTAATAGATTGCTCAACTTAACATATCTTGAATTGCCGCGGTATTAATACAAATACGAATGCTTGGGTAGCATTTATTCTCCTTTCGTGTATGCTTGTTTGCTGTCTATTAGTGTAAATGTATTTTCCATCAGTGATTGTTTATTTGCCCTCTCTCTTTAAACTTATTCCACGCGTGCTTGTTTATTTAAATCTTGTTTTTATATGCGCAAAAATAGTGTAAACTATTTTGTTCAATTCATCACATACAAATGTTTGTTGAATATATTCTAATCCTTTTAAATTCAGCTGTCATACCCCCATTGTATCCCCCTTGTCATTTTATACTGTCAAACGATTGGCGGAGTTGCCCGCCCAGTAGATCAGATTGGGTAATAACTATATATACCCCCACACTGTAGTACCGCACACTGGCTTATTTTAAAACAAAATTTATGGAATGGTGATTTAATTTCCTTTAGAAAATAGGTATGTAAATGTTTCAAGGGGAGATAGTAACACTCCCTTCCTTGTTTCTTAAGATACAGTAACTGCCTAATATGTGTTCACCATCCCTTATGTATTGAGTATATGTAGCAAATATTACCGATTAAGAATATTAAAAAGCGGAACGGTAGTGCAGTGGATAGAACGTTGGTCGCTCAGGCCAGAGGGCGTAGGTCAACGTAAAGGTATCTTAGAAACAACATTCAGTATTAGTTCAACCCAGATACAGGCTCTATAGCGATTATATATATATATATAAACTCTGAGCTTTCATCGCAATCGAGTTAAAATAGACTAGTATAAACTAAACAGCAGCTATGAAATATAAACTGGCATAAACTAATCAGCGGTTATGAAATATAAACAAGTATAAACTAAACAGCTGCTATGAAATATAACTAAGTATAAACAAAACAGCAGCTATGAAATATAAATTGGTATAAACTAAACAGCTGCTATGAAATATAAACTGGTATAAACTGGTATAAACTGGTATAAACTAAACAGCTGCTATGAAATATAAACTGGTATAAACTAAACAGCTGCTATGAAATATAAACCAGTATAAACTAAACAGCTACTATGAAATATAAACTGGTATAAACTAAACACCTGCTACGAAATATAAACTAGTATAAACTAAACAGCAGCTATGAAACATAAACTAGTATAAACTAAACAGCTGCAATGAAATATAAACTAAACAGCTGCTACGAAATATAAACTAGTATAAACTAAACAGCAGCTATGAAATATAAACCAGTATAAACTAAACAGCAGCTATGAAATATAAACTAGTATAAACTAAACAGCTGCTATGAAAATATAAACTTAACAGCTGCTACGAAATATAAACTAATATAAACTAAACAGCAGCTGTGAAATATAAACTAGTATAAACTAAACAGCTGCTATGAAATATAAACTAAACAGCAGCTATGAAATATAAACTAATATAAACTAAACAGCAGCTGTGAAATATAAACTGGTATAAACTAAACAGCTGTTATAGATATAAACTGGTATAAACTAAACAGCAGCTATGGAATATAAACTAGTATAAACTAAACAGCAGCTATGAAATATAAACTGGCATAAACTAAACAGCAGCTATGAAATATAAACTGCCATAAACTAAACAGCAGCTATGAAATATAAACAAGTATAAACTAAACAGCTGCTATGAAATATAAACTGGCATAAACTAAACAGCAGATATGAAATATAAACTGGCATAAACTAAACAGCAGTTATGAAATATAAACAAGTATAAACTAAACAGCTGCTATGAAATATAAACTAAACAGCAGCTATGAAATATAATCTAGTATAAACTAAACAGCTGCTAAAGATACAAACTGGTATAGACTAAACAGCAGCTATGGAATATAAACTAGTATAAACTAAACAGCAGCTATGAAATATAAACTGGTATAAACTAAACAGCAGCTATGAAATATAAACTGGTATAAACTAAACAGCTGCTATGGAATATAAACTAATATAAACTAAACGGTAGATATAAAATATAAACTGGTATAAACTAAACAGCAGCTACGGAATATAAACTGGTATAAACTAAACAGCAGCTACGGAATATAAACTAGTATAAACTAAACAGCAGCTATGGAATATAAACTGATATAAACTAAACGGTAGATATAAAATATAAACTGGTATAAACTAAACAGCAGCTACGGAATATAAACTAGTATAAACTAAACAGCAGCTATGGAATATAAACTGATATAAACTAAACGGTAGATATAATATATAAACTGGTATAAACTAAACAGCAGCTACGGAGTATAAACTAGTATAAACTAATCAGCAGCTATGGAATATAAACTAGTATAAACTAAACAGCAGCTACGAAATATAAACTAGTATAAACTAAACAGCAGCTATGGAATATAAACTAGTATAAACTAAACAGCAGCTATTGAATATAAACTGGTATAAACAAAACAGCAGCTATGGAATATAAACTGGTATAAACTAAACAGCAGCTATGGAATATAAACTAGTATAAACTAAACAGCGGCTATGAAATATAAACCTGTATAAACTTAACAGCTGCTACGAAATATACATTAATGTGTTTAACTGACAGTGTGTCCCTTACTTTGTCCATTTTGAATAGTGTTGACTTGTGCTTTTCTTTCCAAATTAATTCGCTAGTATCTAATATCATAAACTTAGTCTCTACTTACATGGCTTTTAATAACATATCATTTTGTTAATATGCTGTTTGATAAGTTTTAAACACGTAGAATATAACAAGGAAAATTGTCATGTTTACATTATAAAAAACAGAAATATTAAATATTGGATTTAGATCTACATAAATATATTTCATAATTTGTCAATGATAAAGTGATGTGAATATTATAAAGGGACACACGGCTGTTGATCAATTTTTATTCAACACTCTCTTTGAAAATTACACATCAACATGCTGGTAAAAAGAGATTAAAATACCCAAGTATGCATTCAGACTATAACTTTTTAACACTCATTCTGTCTTATCAGTACAGAGATAATTCGAGAAAGTGATTTAGACAAAAAACATTTACGTACTGCTGTTTGAATAAGGCATCAAGCCCCAGACGCGTCGTCACGTTTGTCGTCGTTAAGTGCACATTTGGGGGAGATAATGCAAAACAACAACTGTCTAATCAGAGGGAAAAAATATCCTTTAAATATATCATTCGTACGGTCTGTATGTTTAATTCGAGGGTGTAGTAGATATGCCTATATGATAACTTATTATAGCTTACTACATACATACAAAAAACGTAGACTACCAATGAGGAAAAAAACGATATGTAGAAGTATTTTTAGTTAAATATCACATGTGGAGCGCGTGGTCCAGTGGTAGAACATCGGCCTATGATTGGAGGGTCGTGGGTTTGATCCTCCTCACGGCTACCTGTGGTGTCCTTGAGCAAAATATTTGTCCGCTTAAGCTTAGTTTTGGCTCTACCTAGGAATACTTCGAACGTGGTATGGTCCGTTCTACATACTAGAAGTTTTTCGAGCCACATTGAATAAGTTAAACTATCCAAAATGACCAGAAATAAAATCAGCACCGAGTCTCAAAGGCACAAATGACATACTTTTAAAGGCTTAGTAAAATGGAACCACACTACTATAGTAAATATATATTGCAAAAGTATTGCAATAGTAACCTGCAGCCATCAACGGTACATTCAGCAAGAGAAATAGTAGTTTAAAAGTTCATTCAGAAATATCAATAGTAACCCAATAGTACATTCAGCAATATCGATAGTTTTGCAATAGAACATGTACATTCAGCAATATCGATAGTTTTGCAATAGTACATGTACATTCAGCAATGCCAAAAGTATCCCAATAGTGCATTCAGCAATGTCAATAGTATCCCAATAGTGCATTCAGCAATGTCAATACTATCCCAATAGTACATTCCATTCAGCAATATCAATAGAATAGCAATAGTACATACAGCAATATCAATAGTATAGCAATAGTACATACAGCAATATCAATAGTATTACAATAGTACATTCAGCAATATCAAAAATATCACAATAGTACATTCACCAATATCAATAGAATCCTAATAGTACAATCAGCAATATCGATAGTTTTGCAATAGTACATGTACATTCAGCAATGTCAATAGTATCCCAATAGTGCATTCAGCAATGCCAATAGTATCCCAATAGTGCATTCAGCAATGTCAATAGTATCCCAATAGTGCATTCAGCAATGTCAATAGTATCCCAACAGTACATTCCATTCAGCAATATCAATAGTATATCAATAGTACATTCAGCAATATCAATAGTATTCCAATAGTACATTCAGCAATATCAAAAGTATCACAATAGTACGTTCACCAATATCAATAGAATCCTAATAGTACATTCAGCAATATCACTAGTATCCCAATAGTACATTCAGCAATATCAATAGTATTACAATAGTATATTCAGCAATATCAAAAATATCACAATAGTACATTCACCAATATCAATAGAATCCTAATAGTACATTCAGCAATATCGATAGTTTTGCAATAGTACATGTACATTCAGCAATGTCAATAGTATCCCAATAGTGCATTCAGCAATGACAATAGTATGCCAATAGTGCATTCGGCAATGTCAATAGTATCCCAACAGTACATTCCATTCAGCAATATCAATAGTATTCCAATAGTACATTCAGCAATATCAAAAGTATCACAATAGTACGTTCACCAATATCAATAGAATACTAATAGTACATTCAGCAATATCACTAGTATCCCAATAGTACATTCAGCAATGCCAATAGAATTACAATTATGGTACATTCAGCAATATCAATATTTTCCCAATAGTACATTCAGCAATATCAAAAGTATCACAACAGTAAATTCAGCAATATCAATAGTATCCCAATAGTACATTCAGCAATATCAGAAGAATCACAATAGCACATTACGCATTATCAATAGTATCCCAATAGTACATTCAGCAATATCAAAAGTACCACAAAAGTACATTCAGCAATGACAATAGTATCCCAACAGAACATTCAGCAATATTAATAGTATCTCAATAGTACATTCAGCAATATCAAAAGTATTACAATAGTACATTCAACAATATTTATAATATCCCAATAGTGCATTAAGCAATGCCAGTATTATTTCAATAGTACATTCATCAATAGCAATAGTTTCGCAAAGGTACATTCAGCAATGTCAATACTATTACAATAGTACATTCAGCAATATCAATAGTACATTCTGCAATGTCAATAGTACATTCAGCAATATCAATAGTACATTCAGCAATATCAATAGTACATTCTGCAATGCCAATAGTATCCCAATAGTACATTCAGCAATACCAATAGTACATTCAGCAATATCAATAGTACATTCTGCAATGCCAATAGTATCCCAATAGTACATTCAGCAATACCAATAGTATAACAATAGTACAATCAGCAATATCAATAGTTTTGCAATATTATATTCAGGAATATCAATAATATCAAAATTGTTCATTCAGCAATACCAATAAAATCGCAATAGAACATTCAGCAATGTCAATAGTATTACGATAGTACATTCAGCAATATCAATAGTATAACAATATTACATTCAGCAATATCAATAATATAGCAATAGTACATTAAGCAATACCAAAAGCACTACAATAGTACATTCAGCAATGCAAATAGTATCGCAATAGTACATTCAGCAATATCAATAGTATCGCAATAGTACATTTAGCAATATCAATTGTATCACAACAGTGAACATTTGCATTAAAGATCATCCTAGTGTATACGTGTGGGTATCGTGTATACCACCGTAACCCAAAATTTGTTGTTACAGGGAATTAACTCCTTACTGACGCGAATTACATTTGTACAGCGGTTATGTCCCATCGGTTGAGATGCGATCGAGCGGTCGTGTTACAAATGGATGGCAACTGTTGTTTTATACAATGCAACTGGGTTTGTATTCATAAGAATTAAATCATTTCCAATACAAATTTACCTCAATGCAGACACGGCAGTTTTGATAAATGTTCACTTAAAACTGTTTTCAAATTCACTTGTACATGTCAATATGAAAGTAAGAGTTACCCAGGGTTCGACTTTTTCACAATCGTCGTTGTTTCGACTTTTCATCATTATAATTTCGACGTTTCACCATCGTTGTTTCGACTCAGGTGAGAACCCAGGCATACGTACGTACGTATGCCAATGCGTATAATTCGTCAGCAACAGTGAAAACATAAAAAATCAAAATATGTAATAAGAAGAATATCGCCGACTGGTTCTGCTGTTTAGATTTCAAATGACAATCGACTTTCACAGCCACCATGAGCATGAATGCATTATAGATCATATTCGTTATTGTAGTTTTAAGTTTATTTTCTTTCAAACGGCAAGACAGGGTCATGACTTGAGCGGCGTGGTAAACTATGATTTTAAAAATAGTTTCCCTAACCTTGCTTATATCAATGATTAACAGTGGCTTAATTATTTGTGTTGTTTATATGCCTTTGCTAATGTGTAGCATAAATGCCACATTAACGCTGAAATATAGCACGAGAACGCAACATTTGCCTTCTAATTTTCAAAATATTCTTGATGCCGTCCAAACTCCCACGGACGGGAGTTGGAGAATTCCTCCTATACTTGCCCTCAACTCGTAGTGTCGTTGCTCGATTCGAAACCTGACGTACAGTTCAAATTCGTTCAGGTACGCCCCCCCCCCCCCCCCCCCCTGCGACTTTTAATCATCGTTGTTAATTATTTGAACGTGAAAATAACACCTCAAATCATAAGTGCATACTGAATAGTGGATCACATAATAGAACCCATTAACACCTCTTTTATAGACGATTTTTTAGAGAAATTAGATTCTACTTGAAGTTGTTAGTAAAATCAAGGAATTTGAGCTTCTTCTGTACTTTCTTGTTAAAATTCGTTTTTTTATCAATCATTCATGACTCTAAAAAGAATGTCAGCATAACCTACACTTAGGAATTGAATATGAATTAGATCTCTAATTCCTTGCATACACATAATTTTATATAAACAAAACATTATAACAGAATAAGCTTGGCGTACTATATAGTACCATAAAAGAACATGCTATATTCAACTAGCGTCAAAGACTTACATAGTCCATGCTAGCGTCTGAGACTTTTGGACAACCCGGTCCCGGCGTCCGCATAATGACCGGAAAAAACACTGTGTCATATCGTGTTCTTAGACTGAACTTTAACCCCAAGATGGCTGCAAATGGGACCAAACAGACTTTCGAAGTCTGCAAAATTAACATTTACAGTTTATTTAGGACATTTGTGAATGGCATACAAGATCAGGCATACAGTGGAAGCAATTTGAATGGTAAACCAGTTTTCTTATAGAACTAAAGACTTAATATATGCGTTTTAATTCCGTTGTACTGTATGTTTGCCAGACAAATTTTATCTGTTTATAAAATATGCATCTTTTTTTTTTCAATTTTTCTTTTGGGAGGTAATAGGGGAGTTGGGATTTTTTCGGTTTTTGTTGTCAGATATAGGGTGTAATCTAAACAACGATTCTGGCAGATGCACGTTTACTATAAACTATAGAGATTATCTTCTTCCTGATAAAGGGTAGATTTAGTCTCGGACTCAAAATGTCAAAAATTTAAGATTCAAATAACATACTGGTCATACCTATTACTGAGAGTCTAAAACTTTGTCAACAATGTAAATAATGGCATCAATAATAAAGTTACTTAAGTGTGCTGAGAAATAAACAGTTGCCGGTACGAAATGTAAACAAGTACCGATGCTAACGGAAGTTGGAGTTTTGCACATGTCTGGGATATTGTTATCATATGTGCATTCGCAGTAATAGTAGTAGTAGGTATACAAGGGATATATTAAACAAGTAAATCATCATATTTATTTGCAGAATCAATCAGTTTTAATGATTATTTAACAGAAAATATTACAGGATCACCTTTCTTACCTTTAACCCTTTACTCCATAGATACGTGTTTTCCCGCACCAATCACAGAATGCCTTTGAAAACAGTGCAGGAAGAGTTCAGATTGATCATAATGAGCAATCTGAACACTTCCTGCACTGTTTTCCACTCTGTCAGTTAATATAAACATAATTCACCCAATAATTCAAAAGCCTTCTATATAGGTTGTCCAAAGGCGTCTATATTAGAGGTGTCCAAAGGCGTCTTTATTAGAGGTGTCCAAAGGTGTCTATATTAGAAGTGTCCAAAGGGGTATATATGAAGTAAAGTGCATGTTTGTGTACAGGTTTTACAAAATTTTAAGACTCCAATTCTCAGAATCCAATTATTGATAAATTTATGCCAAGAACTTCTAAATACCTTTTTCTCATCTGTATTCAAAAGAGAGGATAACGGTAACATTGCACAGTTTGAGGATAGAACAAATCATTTTCATATACATTTACTCTCAGTCTTAGTGGTCATTATTTAGATGAGCATTTTTGTTTGCAATATGACAGAGTGAAAGAGCGTATAACGCGCATGCATAAATTTGTGGGTTTGATTCCTGGCCAGGTTATACCTTAAACTTTAAAAAATGGTACTAGAAACTTCCCCACTTGGTGCTCGACATTAAGAGGTAAGAGGATAGTTCATGTGGCAGGTTAACGTGACTGGATTGGGTATCAGACCATGTGTCTGCAGCATGATACTCCTGTCACGAGTGTGACAGCGCTCAGAATTATGTCTCAAGTAATTTGAACACCATTATGAAATGACTGAAAAATTGTTGAAAGGGATGCTTAACACCATACAACAAAAAATACATTGCATTCTAGCAATGGATAACAATGTGTACTCCATTAATGGAGAGTATCGGAATTGGTGCCCGGGGTACCCAGCGATGCTTGCAATCAAGGTAAAAATTGAAAGTTGCCACTCTGGAAATTGGTCTTTAATCCGTGTCAAATTCAAGTCAGGTTTAAATATTATAAAGTTCCCATTTGCATTTCTCCCCCATTGCATTTATTCAGGGGTAAGCATTGAGTACTTTATATTAATGTAACCTTTTATGGTACTGTAATAAGATTATTAAACATACTATTTATGTTGTATATTTTTTTTTTTTTTTAGATTGTGCATAATTGGAGATGGCACAGAAAAGAAGTGATAAAATATGTTTAAGTACTGAATCTTCACATTGTATGAAACGACCAATTTGACTAACATGGCTGCAGCATCAGACAACCAACCCAGGTTATCAAAATGTAAACTTTGCAAATTAATTTCTTGTGGCCATCTAAATGAAGCTATTACTTATTTGGAGGACACAGATATAATGACATATGTCAGCAAAACTGCAGTTTATTTGTCAATAAAGCATTACTCACAGTTTCTCACTGATTACGCCCAACGAAATGGACTTAGCCCAGCTTTAACTTGGAATTCTACCGAAATAAAAGATTGTCCGACAAGAGTTAATGTGATAAAAATTCTTAAGTTGCTGTTCAAAGCCGGTTTACCGTCGGAAGTGGCACAAGACGATGAGACACCTTTGATGTGTGCCATAAGCACACATGATGAATGCCTTGTAAGGATCTTTATGGAAAATGGTGCAGATCCAAATGCCATGGCACCAGCAAATAAAATGAATGCTGTGGCTTTGGCTGTAATCCTGAATGAAGCCACAATCTTAAAGCTGATACTGTCATATGGTGCTGTTAAAGTGAATGATCCATGTTGCCAATCACTAACACCGTTGCAGGTGTCAATGAACAAGTCCGTGGAGGTTTCAAAGTTGCTTCTTCAAAATGGCGCAGATGTCCAGCAAGTTATGCAAATGCGAGGCAGCAATGATGTTTTACTGAGTAAGCCACCGTTGGTTCATGCGGTCGACACTGACAATTTGTATCTGGCATCTATTTTACTAGAGCACGGTGAAGACATAAATCAATGCTTTGGTGAATGTTCAAATTCTCCTATTCATTTTGCAGTGTTAAGAGGCAATGAGGATATGGTGAAACTACTTATACAGTATGGTGCTAATCTTGATAAAAGGAACAGAAGGGGTCATACAGCTTTAGGGTTGGCATTGCTTCAAGATGATACAGGAAAAGCTATCTCTGAAGCTCTTTTGTGTTCTGGATGTAGTTGGAAAAAAACAAGCATGATTAGCGTGTTTCAGCGACATTTTCCTCCTTTACATATCGCCTCATTTCTCGGGTATGACTTCCATCATGATATCATAAAATGTTTTCTTAACAAAGCACGGCAAGCCGAAGAACAGCCGAATGCTCATTATCACAACACTCAGGATGTGGACAGCCCTGAAGGAGCACCTTTCCAGCACCTCGACGTAAGACGTAAGCTGTCCTTGATAGATTCTCGGAGGATTGATGACCTGCAGAAAGAAGAAAAACAAGAGTTTATTAATACGCAAGCTTTGGACAAATCAACTGCCCTGTTTATGGCTGTGTTGGGAGGTAACCTTAGAATAGCAAAATATTTATATATAAATGGCGCAGACCCGTACCTCGTTTGTATCCTTGGAAACCTGCTGCATGCATCCGTAATGGCAAGTAAAATGGGCGAAAATATGCTGACCTTTGCCCTGCATTTTAACTTTGATATGGACATGCTGAATGACGATGGTAATACACCTCTTACTCTAGCAGCTCGGAACGGAAATCAGAACTTGTGCAGAATGCTGGTGGAGCGAGGTGCTATGTTGAATATACGAGATGGACGATTTGGTGAGACAGCCCTATCTGTGAGCATATATTTCGGTTTTGAAGATAATGCAGAGACCTTGATATGCCATGGAGCAAATCCTGATATACCAGATGCAAGGTAAGCCTCAAAGATCAAAATGCCACATATGTTGGACTAAACATATGTTTAACATGTGTGGTACTATTCCTATGAATAATGTATGTTTTGACCGTACGTTTAACATATGTGTACATTAAACATATGTTTGACATATGTTAAACGTGTGTGCCGTGTGGTACTATTTATATGAGAAACATACTTTTTGACATGTAAGTTAAATTAACTTTAAACGTACGTTTAACATGCATGGCATTTTTACCTGTGTATATATTATCCATACTCAGGGGTTAATGTAATAAATTAATATGAATACAAAATTTTTAACTGTATACATCTCATGTGTGTGAAAAAGAGCTCTATTATTTCCACAATAAGCATACTATTACTAACATTAATGTTTCTGATTTTCCATTGTGTCCGGTGCCTGGTTAGCTCGGCAGGTAGCATGTCTGGCTATCAATCCAGGGTACATAAGTTTAAATACATGCCCGGTCACTTTCTCCGTGATGACTGATATACAACATTGCATCTCATTGTCATATGACTCTAACCGCTATTTCAAGTGGGAAAGTTATCAGTTATTTGCGGAGATGGTTGTGCTCGCATACTACTTTAACTTTCAGAATCCAATAAAAGAGTGGTTAGCTTATGTACTTTATATCAATTATTAAATCATCTTTTAAATTTTTTTTATATTTTGCAATGAAATTCATGAGTTGGTTATTCTAATTAATTTTAGCTTGATTGCAAATTAAGCTCAGAACTTATATGAATTGAGTGTGTTTTTTTAATCATCAGTCAAGCAGGGGATAGAATCTGTAATCCCTGTTGTTAATGGCCACCACTTTCCACTGCATCCACAGTGACTACAGCCCCATTTACAGGCATAATTATTTCTTTTTAAAGTAAATTCTCAGCATCTATTTTATATTAAGGTCTGTCATGCTTAACATGCCAGATTCTGTGTTATGGAGACCATTGTTCTTTTAAAAGACTCTGTTTCTTTCAATTCCTCCTTGGTAGTGGGCGTTAATGTATTTGAGCTTAGTTTGGTCCAAAAGCTTTAGAATGGTGATTCTACTCAGTTTCATTCTGAAGTCTTCAACAAAACTGGATGTCACTGAACTTTATAAACATATAATAACCAATGTGTTGAAAATTGTGAGGAACCCTTTTACTGTCCTCCACCTGTTTTGTACAATAACATTATATGATTTCAAAGAAAAACTTACTAACATATCCTTTCAAAAAAGCAGGACAGTGATGTGGCGGATAGAGTGTTGGTCTGTCATGTTGGAAATAGAGGCTTTGATCGTAAGTCCAACCCTAAACAACTGTTAATATTGGTTCTAGGTAGCAAACAGAAGTGCGAGAGGTTGATGTAAGCTCTATGCTTACTTAGCAATCTAACAAAGATAAAATAGAATAGATTAAACTAAAACTAATAACTACCATGCAAGTATTTCTGTATTTCAGAGATACGAAGGCTTTGTACTGGGCAATCTTCAACTGTAGAGAAAGGGCCCTCAGATTATTACTAGCAGCTGGAGCTAAGATGACACATACAGAACTGGCAAATTATCCCAAAAATATAAAGGTGAGTAAGATCATTTTTATGCCCCAGTCATTTTAAGAATGGTAAAGGGGCGTTAAGTGTTTCTTCTGTCCATACGTCCATCCGTTAACATCAGAGTCAGAAATTACTTATAAAGAAAAAAAAAATTACAAATGGAAAAAATAGGGAAGATGGATTCTGTTAATTAACAAATGGAAAAAAAAAGAGAACACTGGGTTAAAGGCTGAGTGTATTCCAGCAATCACTCATTAATTTTAAAGTCCTATCAATTTTCTACCCAAACCACCAAATGTTTTGGCTGCAGAAATAACCTGCTATATGGTATATAAATACTTAAATAATGTGGTGAACATAATTATTCTCACAAGGAATTCCTAGTATTTTTACAGAGTACAGATTTTCATT
Organism: Panopea generosa; assembly: GCA_029582155.1. Taxonomy (NCBI): domain Eukaryota; kingdom Metazoa; phylum Mollusca; class Bivalvia; order Adapedonta; family Hiatellidae; genus Panopea; species Panopea generosa. Next base: position 62,072,874 of record CM055908.1, on the reverse strand, counting down.
TTACACGCACTCATCCTGCCCTTCTTGCACTACGACGTAATGTCATAATGACATATTCATTCATTAATACCGCTTGCTATGACGTACAAGGGGTGATAAAGAAGTATGTGGACTTTTGTTTTATAATATCTTTTGAGCTGTATGCTCCATTTATTTAATATTTAAACATGAGATATTTTGAATAATTATACATAGTAAAATTCTACTGTCACCAGTAGGTAAACAGTTACACATTTATAAATATAGTCATCTCTGTGATCACAAGAAGTGGTGTAGAGGAGTTGTATAACATCGATTCATGATTTTTTTTAAGTACCCTCCTTCTGCCTGCATTCACATCCATCATATTTGACACTATACCACTCGTCACTGTGTTGCTGCAGAATTGTCTTCAGTGACCTAGCGTAGTTCTTTCATTGATGTAAAACGCCCGCCTTTCAATGGTGATTTTACCTGAACTACCAGATCTAGAAAACTACTTTTGGGCAATATTTAATAATTCTAAGAAATTGTTGTTACTGTTTTTGATATTTTGTTATTAAACAATTGCAATATTCAATGTGCTTACTTATAGGCAATACATACCATATAATGATATTTTTTCTTGCAATTATCACACTTTCAGCTATTGTGACATGTTTTAACCTTACTGTTATCAATGCATAAATTCATTTAATAACAAAATACCTGACGAAGTGCCAATTTGATTTCTAATAAAATAGTCCATGCATAGGCGTAACTCACTCCAGTTTCCTCTGCCATCTCTCGTATTGTTACACCTGCCTGACTTGGATAACAAATTTTTCAACTGATGTCACCAACGCTGGCCCAATAATTGATTGTTCATTATTTCTATCCATCTTTAAAGTGTTTGTGCCACTAAGTAAGCTACAGACACGGATTTTTTTTTCATATTCGTCTCTTTCATCTTTTTCATTGTCTGCGTTGGTGTCATACCCAGATTTGCACAAAACTTTATAACTGAGCCAATGAGGCCATGAGTAAGTCCGTGTTTCTTGGATACTGTGTAGAAACAACTGCACCGCATATACCAGCAGAATGAACTTTGGCGTTTTTTTGTTCACATTTAATGGAGAAATAGTGAATTTTATAAGTCTTATGTAAAAATGGCATCATTTAGACCGTGCTGCGTGTTTATAAAACAGAGGTATCAAAAACAACTATTACTTTTTCATCAGTGAACACGAAGATGAAATACTTCAAAAAATTGATAATATATAATGAAATAGTCCAAACCACTTTCAAATCCACATATTTTTTTATAATCTCTCATATTTATTCATAATTACTATGATATATCCTTGTGCTACTATTAAAAGAAACCGGAATGAAAATCTTGATAAACCACACAGTCAGGTGTGTGGTTTGTATTCAACAAAAGTGATCTGACATTAATGGGAATAACTGTTTTACTCGTTACCATGAAAACATTTATTCCTCTGTGTGGAATTTTCCATCCACACCATGAAAGATACTTATATGTCTCTTATGAGCATTATATCGACAGGTAGTTGATGTATTTATGTGGCTATGTGTAGCGTCCTTGAGCAAGACACTTTTTACGCTTTAAATATGCTTCGTACTGTGTAATTGTCCAGGAAGATTTCGAGCATGATTTGTCTAACCGGTAGTTGTATTTATGTAATTATAACATTTCATCTGTCTTAATTTTGACTGGTTACATAAATATTCTTTAATCAGCATCAATGAAACCAAATGCAGTTTTATTTCTGGAGTCAATCTAAAATAATGATCACATGGAAGTTTTTCTATGATGTTTTCAAGTATTTCAGAATATACTTAAAATATATTAATACCAATTTCTCTCAAATTCTTTGTAAATATGTAGGAAAAACAGGAGCCTGTAATATGCTGAGAATCGTGTTCAATCCCATTCACAACTTTAACCATAATTACTTCAAGTAACTTATTACTAAATTTTAGGTGATGAAGAATCCTGCATTGAAGGCATTGCTGAAGGAATATGTCGGTGAACCATTCTCCTTACAGCAGTGTTGCAGACTGACTATCAGGAAACAGTTGATTCAGGTGCATGCTGGGAAGAGTATCATGGCAGCTGTGATGTCACTTCCTGTTCCACAAAAGTTGAAAGACTTCATTGCTTTAATGACACACTGATCCAAGCAATAAGCTATCTTTTTATGTGTACAAGTTTGTTATTTTTTGTACTCTGTAATACATTTTTTATTGGCAATGTTAAGTTTGGGGTTGTTTGACAAAGAAATATGGCCTACCCATTGTTTCAGAAAGTGTTTTTAATAGCCGTAGAGTTTCTGTCTGTGTTAATATAATTTGTTAAGACTATTATTTTATATTATATTAAATTACATATACCTATATTTGATAGTGGATACAAATTGGAAAAAGCATAGAAAATTTATACATTTTCAAAAGCATTTCCAACAGTATTTCAAACAATTTGTTTCAAATGTGCTATTTCAATGCAATATTTCATCATGTTGATATTTAATTGAGAACCTGTAATTGTTTATTTTATTTATTTTTTTTTTTTTATCAAAGACCAATCTAGTATACATACTAATACATGTGTTAAAGGAGAACACATCTATGTTGACTTTACTCATTTTCATCAGTCTTTCCACATATGAGTGCATATCCCCAAATAATTCTATCTGAAACTTTTAGGCCATTATAAATTGATTGCTAGATTATCATCCAAATTTTTCTTAAGAATGAGGAAAGTGGGAGGATTTTTTTTTATTTTCATTTTTAAAATTTTTGATGTTTTTTAAATAATTTTTTTTTAAAAAAAAAATATTTTTTTATATATATAAAAAAAATAAAAAGGGTCGGGTCGGCATGAAAATTAGGGGGCAAACAGGGATGATAATCTAGCAATTAATTTTTAATGGCCTTAATAAAAAAAAAAAAATTAACAGTATTTAAGTATTTAATAAAACATGTGATGTCTTGTTAGTTTATAAAAATATGATTATAAAAAAAAAAATTCTATCATTTCATTGAAAATTGAAAAACAAAACACAGTTTACACATATTTTCATATGTGACAATAACCAGTCTATCCAAGAACCTTATATCTCCTGAATCAGGTCTATTAACCACCAATGAAAAAGCAGAGAATTCTATGCCTGTCCCACAATTTATACCAATTGAACGCTTACTAAGTTGGGACGACATTCAAACTTTCATTTGAACCAATTTGACCAATTAATGTGCTCAAAAGTGGCTTTCCCAACATTCTATTTATCAGACCCAATAGGGACAGCTGGGTCCCTTCTGCAGAATACCATTACACCATAACTGTGCAAAATAGACTACTTTTCAACAGTTTATCAGAGTTATGACCCTTCTACATTATAAATGTTACCCCTGTCCATTTATTTTTTAGTATGCTCGTTTGTCTGTGAATTAGTTTCCTGTCAATAACTTCTGAAAGATTGATGTAATTAATACTTGGTATGTAAATGTTTAACTGTACAATACAGGTCAAGTTCAATATTTTGTCAAACTTTCTGCAAATTTTGCAGGAGTTATGGAACCCTTTTTCAATTTAAGTTTTGAAGACATAATGGTTAATGATCAGTTTCTATTGAAAAGGTGCATTATTAAAAGTAATACCTGTTATTTATGTGAACATGTAGCTGTTATATATAAAATACAAATATTGAATATAGTATTGGTCAACATGGGTATAAAAAATTCAGGAGTTATTGCCCAAATTGAATGTATTTTTTTTGTGTAAAATAATTGTTTCTGATCATTTTTATGAAAGACTCTTTTATGTTTTAAAGTGATATTTGGTGTTTGTGTGTACCTTTATCATTATAAAGTACCGGCCAAGTTTGATATTTGTCTATGTGATATTTGGTGTTTATGTGTACCTATATCATTATAAAGTACCGGCCAAGTTTGATATTTGTCTATGTGATATTTGGTGTTTATGTGTACCTTTATCATTATAAAGTACCGGCCAAGTTTGATATTTGTCTATGTGATATTTGGTGATTATGTGTACCTATATCATTATAAAGTACCGGCCAAGTTTGATATTTGTCTATGTGAAGTTTGGTGTTTATGTGTACCTATACCATTATAAAGTATCGGCCAAGTTTGATATTTGTCTATGTGATATTTGGTGTTTATGTGTAGCTATATCATTATAAAGTACCGACCAAGTTTGATATTTGTCTATGTGATATTTGGTGTTTATGTGTACCTATACCATTATTAAGTACCCGCCAAGTTTGATATTTGTCTATGTGATATTTGGTGTTTATGTGTACCTATACCATTATAAAGTACCGGCCAAGTTTGATATTTGTCTATGTGATATTTGGTGTTTATGTGTACCTATACCATTATAAAGCACCGGCCAAGTTTGATATTTGTCTATGTGATATTTGGTGTTTATGTGTACCTATACCATTATAAAGCACCGGCCAAGTTTGATATTTGTCTATGTGATATTTGGTGTTTATGTGTACCTATACCATTATAAAGCACCGGCCAAGTTTGATATTTGTCTATGTGATATTTGGTGTTTATGTGTACCTATACCATTATAAAGTACCGGCCAAGTTTGATATTTGTCTAAGTGATATTTGGTGTTTATGTGTACCTATACCATTATAAAGTACCGGCCAAGTTTGATATTTGTCTATGTGATCTTTGGTGTTTATGTGTACCTATATCATTATAAAGTACCAGCCAAGTTTGATATTTGTCTATGTGAAGTTTAGTGTTTATGTGTACCTATATCATTATAAAGTACCGGCCAAGTTTGATATTTGTCTATGTGATATTTGGTGTTTATGTGTAGCTATATCATTATAAAGTACCGGTCAAGTTTGATATTTGTCTATGTGATATTTGGTGTTTATGTGTAGCTATATCATTATAAAGTACCGGCCAAGTTTGATATTTGTCTATGTGATATTTGGTGTTTATGTGTACCTATACCTTTATAAAGTACCGGTCAAGTTTGATATTTGGCTATGTGAAGTTTTGTTAGAGTTATGACTTTTCAACTTCTTTTTCGATAAAATTTACTTACATATAGTAGGGTCTTCAGTGCCCTTTGGAAACATATCTAGTCTAAAAGAGAAACAAAACTAAAGGTCTGCGTGCAAACTGAGATATTTTAGTTTTGTATTTGGATCATGAAGATATATAATTTTCAGAAATTATGTTAAATGTAAATCTTAATTTGCATGTGTCACTTTAATTTATTATGGCCTTTAACGATGGAGAATTAAACTCTGAATAAATTATTTTGTAGAAGTTAGTCATTCTTAATTGAAGATACCTTGGTAATTCATTGAAATGATTTGAAATATAATTAATATATTTAATATATTTGCAAATAATCCACTGCTGAACTAACTTTAAATTTGTGTCAAGTTTATTCTCATATTTTAAATGGTTCTCAGATATGGTAAATTGGCAAACTTTGACTGTAAACACGTCGTTAAGTTGACATATGTTGGCAAAATTTAGTTAATACATTAAATAATTAATTTAATCACAGCTTTAATTAATACATTAAATATTAATTTTATCACAATCCAGTTTAAGTAATAAAAAAAAAATAAGATGAAACTGTTTTTTATTTTAGAGTTGTAACTGTAAGAGTTTTTATTTATATATGTATAATTCCTACCTCGTGGCCATTATTGTTGTCATATATGTCTGCAGACATATATATATATATATATATATGTGCATTGTAGTTTAATTTCAGATATTTGTATGTAAGTTGATCCAACTGCAACTGTCAGATATATTACACGCTAAAAAGACTTTTATAGAAGGATAGGACACTAGCATATTCTGTTGACGAAATAGCACACAAGGATTAATTATTTGGAAATTTTATCATTCTGAACTCACAGGCAACTGAATATTTTATCATGTCAATGTATTCATTTCTGATGATAAAATGTCAGCCCGATAAACATAAGTTTATCATGTCAATCAAGTTTATCAGGTAATGACGTCATTATGTATAACTATACATTTTGAAGGAATCTCTACAGGATGTAACAAAAGTTAGATGATGATTTTCAATTTCATAAAAAAGACAAATTAGAAATATTGACATGATAAAGAGAATACCATGTTAGTGTCTTGTATTATAAACTTCATCAGATTCAGCACGAAAAAAACAAGGACTCGGCAGAGACTCGTCTTGGTTTCTTTTCTAATCCTCACCTGATAAAGTGGATAGTATCAGACACTAATATGGTATTCTCTATATACATACTTTGTAAGTTGAATGTAACTGTAGATGTTTTATAATATTTCAATCTGATATGCAAAATAATATTGAGTTTGTAGTTTGAAGTAAATCCAATTTTTTTTTTAAGTTGCAATATACAAATTTTGTGATCATAAATTCTTAAACAATTTTAAAAAAAAAAATGCTGCAAATGATCTATTTTTGTAGAGAACTTGATAGTGCAAAATAACAATTTTTATTTGTATTTATGAGAGGAAGGAAAGTTAAAATCATTAAAATCAAGTTTTTGCAATATTTTGCCTGAATATGCGAGCGTTCACACAATCTCAAACAGTCTCTTTCTCTGTATTGTTCCTTGACATATCATTGTCTTGATAACCTTTAGTTTGTTGATATGGGGAACAGGACATGAAATGGGATTATAATGGCTAGTTTCATCATTGTGTTTTGTTTCATTTGTGAGGAATCAGGAACAAAGAGGTCAATATTTTTTGTTGTTGATAGTAAAACTTTTACAAAGGCCCAGATATGGCAACTTGGAAGGTGTTTTATCTGCATGACTTAACTAACTCAAAGTTTTTAGCTCCAAAATGCACAAGGGCTTTTGCGATGGTGTGTTGTCCGTTGTCTATAGTCCATTAGCAGCCCTTCTCTGAAACCACCAGGCCATTTAAACTTAAACATCACATGGATGTTTCTATTGCATAGGAGACTATACAAAAAACAATTTTGATCTAAAATTCAAGATGGCTACCATTACTGAAAAAAGTCAGAAACTTTAAAAATCTTGAACTCATGAACTATTTTAACAGATTTAGAAGATATTTATGTAGTTATGATAACCAGCTATAGTTCTGTTAGATTTGTACAAATGATTTCATGCTATGCTGAGCTCTCCACTGGAGTCTTTTTTATTTTGTTCAGTAGGTTTATAAAGGTATGTTTGTCCGAGTGTGTATGTAACCTGTAAAGAGAAAAATATATGTCAGCAGCCTGGCTAGCTCAGTCGATAGCACTATCAGTGAAAGGGTTGAGTCCCAGATTCGCTGCATATTTTTCCCGTCCTGTAACATTGGCTCCCTATATGGAACTGTCACTCGTAATTGGAAGTGATATTATACTAGGTTAATATCAAAAATACTTCGGGTTTATTATGCTCCAATGTGATAAAATATTGTATCCTTTAATATACTAAAAGTGTTACCAAATGAAACTTCTTTATTTCATCAAAAAGCATGAAATAAATATAATAAACACACCAGAATACTTTAATAACATCAATAGAAATTAGATAGGGCTTAATTTTTTTTATTTTTTTTTCATTTAAACTTTGTGCAGAATGTTTTGTAATTAAGTTGCACAAGATTAAGTTTTTTATGGATACTTGTTGCTAAAAGATTTTTTGCACAAACATTTAAATTCTCCATTTAGCTTGGCAAAATGTGACGTCATAAATAGGGCTGTCACGTTTACACGTTTTCGTAAACGAATCCGTGTTTTTTAAAAGCAATGCACGTTTACTAATTTAATAACCGTGACATTAGACTCCAGTTAATTTAGTAAATTAGTATTTAGTATATAGATCATTTGACAGAGTAACAGGCTGTTATTGAATATTTTCCAACCATCAATGTGTGTTTCAGGGCATTAATAATCATTATGACTGTAGAGTTGGATACACAAAATTAGAATTATTTCAAAACTGCAATGTCATGAGCGATATCTCAGCCATTTGTTCAGTGAGTTATTTAAACATTTATGGTGTATACTGTTAATAAGCTGTTAATACAACTTAGATAATGCACATGCAAAACACCCAGGTGTAAATGGAGGTGTGCCGTTTATAAGCGTTTGTGTACACGTTTACAGAAATCTGTAAACGTGACAGCCCTAGTCATAAATAGTAATGAACATGTATGATACAGAAGCAGAAAATGTCAGCAATTGGTACAGAATGGCTTATCGGTGGATGATAAAGAATGGCGTATCGGCGGATGATACAGAAGGGTGTATTGGCAGATGATACAGAATGGCGTATCAGTGGATGATACAGAATGGTGTATCAGCGGATGATACAGAATGGTGTATCACATTGTAGAAATACTGTAGAAGCGGGATTATATTTGTGTTAGGTATAAAAACGTTACCACGGTAACTTATTTATTGTTAAGTTATTTTTCTATATTTGTATAATGGGAACTTGTGATAAATGGTGTTTTTACATTGGCCTGGCTGTTATACACTTATTTTGTTTGAAATATTTAATAGACTCACACTTGCTTGTGTTCTGATATCAATTATACATGTACTATCAATATTTGCTTTGTATAGATTTATTTGTTAATATTTGTTTATTGTTAACCATTTTAATAAAATGACTCAGTTATCAATAAATATAGTACTTATCATAAAATCAGTTGTTTTTTCTTAGTTTCAAAATTTAGCCTCAATTTTATGCCATCAAGGGCATATATACAATAAGTTAATCCAACCACTGTTTCCTGGAATCCTGGAATGTTAACCAGTACTCGAGCACAACAATATTTGCAACTAAATGAGAACATTCCCATTTGAATCAGCAGGGAGACATGACTGAAAATGAGATGCAATGTCATATATCAATCATCATGGAGACTGTGGCCTGGCAGGGATTCAAACTCGCTACTCATTCTATGTGTAAATTAATCAACTTTAAATATCTTCATGTTGTTGTTAAACAGCGCTACTTTTTATACAACTGCCTCCACCTGCCAACACCGCAGCTGTGGTCTAGGTATAGAGCAACTGCTTCCTCTTGCCAGCTGTGGTCTAGGTATAGAGCAACTGCTTCCACCTGCCAGCTGTGGTCTAGGTATAGAGCAACTGCTTCCACTTGCCAGCTGTGGTCTAGGTATAAAGCAACTGCTTCCACCTGCCAGCTGTGGTCTAGGTATAGAGCAACTGCTTCCACTTGCCAGCTGTGGTCTAGGTATAGAGCAACTGCTTCCACTTGCCAGCTGTGGTCTAGGTATAGAGTGTCTGTCTTACATGTGGAAGGTCGTTGGTTCAGGTCAAACCAAAGACCTAAAAAATGGTACTAGAATCTTCCTCACTTGACAGCCAGCATTTAGAGGATATTCGTAGTTCTAGGTCTGGTAAGCAAGATGTCAGTATAATGAAGGGCATCATACCATGTGTCTGCAGCAGGATACTTCAGTGTGACAGCACTATGAATACTGTCTCAAGTAGACACTGTCACAATGTAGCTGAAAAATTGTTGAAAGCAACCCAAAACACCATACAAACAAACAAAATTTGATTTAAGATATTGAGGTAGTAGTGGTAATTTATTTATATTGCTGCTAAATAACTCGGTGCTTTTGCAAGCTACGCTTGACTCATGTTTTTTGGTAACTTTAGTACGAGGTAAAAAAAAAAAACATTTGATGAATTAAGGTTTAGGTAAAAAATTGTGAATTAAGGCCCATGTAACGAGTTTGATAAATCAAGACCTAGGTAGAAACAAGTTTGAAGAATTTAAGTGTGGGTTAAAGTTTGAAGATTTAAGGTCTAACTTGTAAAAAAACGTTTGATATATTAAAGGGAATACAATAAATTTTTCAAGAAAAAACGCTTAAAAAAATAAAATAATGATTTAAATTGCTAAAAAGCATCTTATTATCATTAATAGATAAAAATTTAATGGTTTGGTACGTCAAATTAACCAAAACGTGACAAAATTGATATCTAAATTTAATCCCCGTTCTAAAAATAGAACGTACTAAAATACTGCTTGATGTCATTCAGACTCTTTCTAAGATGGAACAATTTATACTTAGTCATCTTTATCTCATTTTGTTATTAATATCATTAAATAAATGAAATGAAACCAGTGCGTCATAATATATAACCAGTCACTTACATCAGAGACATATAAACAATGTAATTAAGTCACTGCTTACATGAGGTAGATGGTGTAATTCTGTGTATAAGGTGTGTGTTTTCGGGTCTGTCGGTTTATCACACAGCTGGCTTTCTGGGTATTTTGGAATGCATGTTCAATACACGGAATACCTATAGATTGTACCTTATATATGAGGTAGATGGTGTAATTCCGTATATAAGGTGTGTGTATTCAGGGCTGTCGGTTTATCACACAGCTGGCTTTCTGGGTATTTTGAAATGCATGTTCAATACACTGAGTACCTATAGATTGTATCTTATACAAGGACTTTAATTGGTATGCATTGCCTAAATTACACTTTGTCAAGGACTTGTATCTGTGTACTTCCTTGACGTTGTACAGTAACAAATAACCTTGGTCTAGGACTTGTATATGATTCCTTGCCTTGATGTTGTGATTTTAATACAATCTCATCTCATTTAATCAGAATAATCACAACTCCATAATAAAAAAAAATGTACAAACATATAAACGCCACCGCTACTTTAAATGACATAATTTCATGTTTTATATTTGCCTCTGATAAATGCAATAACGGATCTATTCTTTAAAAATAACATGGGTTCGCCCCCACCCTGACCCCTAGCATCCCATATGTTATTAAAATGTGTGCCTGTACGTATTTTCAGAAAAAGTCATGGTCAAGTTAATGTTTTGTCAGTGACTTCATATGTCTCCGGTTTTGTTACCAAACTCAAGGAAATCTAAAATTCCTTTCCAAACTTACACATTAAATCTAACTTACATACGTATTTTCAAAAATATTATATTGACAAATTACTGTTTTATTAGTTCCTACTTATTCATTTTACTTCGACTGTCACAGAAACGCATTGCTTTAATTGATCCTTTTTGTGAAGAAATCTTCTTTTTTGTCCTTTTTCGTTAAAAAGGTTATTTTCGCTATTAAACATATTATGTTTGTTTTAAAAAGTATCGTATTTTCATAATCATATTATACTATCAGACTTGCGATGCTAAAGATATTATCAGAGACAAGCATATATCCATTGAAATATACCAATATATCACCATTTATTAATAAATTAATCGTCTTAGAAATTAGATTAACCAGAAAATTATCATTATAATCTGATAGTCCGGTCTTTTGTCCCTATTGAGTTGATTTGGGCTAATAACCTTTAGACAAAGTGCCCGGATGAAGAGATAAACGCACGAGGTGAAATGATGTTTACTACGAATTGTTGTTTAAATTAACCAGCCCAACTCAAGACATAAATGTTTTAGTAAGTATACACTTTGTCTAGTTATAAAGTTATGCGTATATGTTCTGTCTAACGGTCTTAAAAAAGCAATGAAGAACAAAAATATTAGTTCACAAGCACATGATAACCTCCAACTTCCAAGATGGGACTTAGCAAAATCCGTGACTTGTTTATGTGTCAGGCAAAAGGAGCATGGAAAGAAGCTTTGATACAGAAGTGGCAACTACAACACACAGGCGTCCGGCTTGTAACCTGGACCTACTCAAGGGTACCCAACCCCCTCCCCCATGCTACTCAACCCCTGTACCCAAATTATGTATTAACTGGCCATAAGCGTTACAAAATAATCAATACTGGACAAATATATATTATTATGACCTCAGTTATTATACAGGTTGGGCTAATTTTTTAAACTAATGATGAACCAACATTTTCCACTTTCGGATCATCAATTGCATGTGGCTGAAACAGTGTTAAGTGAAAGTTGTTACCATAATCATGATTTCATCCTTTGTGAAGGAGCCTGGTCATTGTTCCCACAAGTGAGTATAAATTATGCTTGAGAAATATCAAGCTCGATATATTTGTATTTCTCAAATTTTCATTGTACTCCAGCGTGTAATTTATTTGCATTGCAGTGTTGTAGCAACAAGAAGTAGAACACATTAAAGCGGTGGTGTAGCTTCTTATAGGTACTGTAGGCATGCGCCTACTTTTTCCTATGTCAGAGAAATCGAAAAATAAATATGCCAAAAATGTAATAAAAATTAGACTCCTAAAGGGGTTAGAGGTCAACTGTAAAGTTGCAACAAAAAATAATTGAATATGATCCAGATATTTAACATCATTTTATTTGGTTATAAAACAGTGAATTAAAGGTTAATATTATCCAGGCCCCTAAAAACAAAAAAAAATATACCTCCTAAACACAACTACAACGGCCTAGTTGAAAAAATGTTTTTTAGGGGAGCATGACCCTGGACCCCCCTAAAACTGTGTCTACACATCATTTTCAGCCAAGCAATACCTGTTTTTAATCAGAGCTTAGTCCGAAAGCAAAGTCTTACTGGAATCAGCTTACATGTGTTAATAGTCAGGACTGTTTTAGTTGTGTAGTGCAACTTTGTTAATGATTCTTGCAAAAACGGGACGTTTTAGGGTTCACTAAGAATTTACTGTGAAAGTGTGTTTTTTAAATCAATGGTAACTTGAAATGACACAAAAGTTAAAAAATACAATTATTTTCAACAAAATTTTAGAAATATAGTTTTTTAATAACATACATTAAGAATACAAGCAGGGTCCTCTGTGGCAAAGTGGTCTAAGGCGTCGTTTCAAGATCACTTACCTCTCACCACTAAGGTCGTAGGTTTGATAAAAGAATAAAATCATTGACTTAAACAGTATCAATATCCAATGTATCATGTGTCCAGGTTCACCTGCTTTTATATAAATGCAAGTAATAAGTGGAATCCATCTGATGTTCATTGCATTTTATAAACTTGTCTTTCTTGAAAAATAACCCTGGCATCGTTGTTTAGCTCAGCTTCTTATCTCTTTCAGAATAAACTACTCATGTTATGGTGAAACTTCATAAACACATTCATATTATGTTATAGACATGATGTATATTATATGTGTCACACAGTGACTAGTTTATGTGTGTGGATTTTATGAATGCTTTATAATAATCCTTCTGGACTTCTACTCTTTGCAGAGCACTGGCCACATTGGTACTTCCAGGAATGGTGACAACTGGTTATGTTGTTTACTTGAACTGAACAGTTTACATGAACTTAAGCAAAATATCATGTACAAACTAAGACTTGTAAAAAAAAAAAAAAAGAAGTGAAATTGGACTTTATTTCACAAAATGTCATGCTGATTTTAAATTTTTCATATTACAGATCTTGGACAAAGGTGGGAGTTGAGTTTAAAGGCAAGATGCAGATTTTGTTGTTATGCAGCAAACCACAGAAACCGTATGGAAAATAAAATATGGAGCGAGTAGTTCAGAAGTATCAACAACTTTATGTATGGTAGGCAAAGATGCAGATTTCCTCTGTAAAACAGGTACTGGTTTTTATATAAAAAAATAAAATCATTGACTTGAACAATATCAATAATCAATGTGTTATGTATCCACGTTCACTTGCTTTTATATAAATGCAAGTAATAAGTGAAATACGTCTGATGTTCAATGCATTTTATAAGCTTGTCTTTTTGAATAAAAAAACAGGAAGAGCTATTGTCTTAACCCTGGTATCATTGTCATCGTCAGCCAGATAAAACTTTATGTTTAGCTCAGTTTATCTCTTTCAGAACAAACTACTCGTGTTATGGTGAAACTTCATAAACACATTCATATAATGTTATAGACATGATGTATATTATATGTGACTAGTTAATGTTTGTGTGTGGATTTTATGAATGCTATAAAATAATCCCATCTGGACTTCTACTCTTTTCAGAGCACTGGCCACATTAGTACTTCCAGGAATGGTGACAACTGGTTATGTCGTGTACTTAGTTTGCCCAAACAGTTGACCTGAACAGTTAACATGAACGTCTTCTATTCACAAGTATCTTTGGTAAGTAGAATCTTTTGAGATTTGATACATATCATGCCTTGACATTGTCTGTGGTTTTGTTTGTCATGAAAGCTCAAACTTGTAATGACCGCTTTCAACTCCGCTTACTGGGAAGGGCCATTACTGGGTGTTGTTTTTTAAGAGGCACTGCATCGAGCTTGGGATTAAACCTGACTCTTCAGTCGTGAGTGGCTGACAATCTGTCCACTACCAGGGTTCGAACTTTTTTTCCCACCAGACCAATATCGTAACTATGACTCTGGACATAGTACTGAAAGTTGGTCACAATCAGAGCTTTCTCATAAGTTTTCTTTGTTTCAGTTCTGCCTTTTGTATTTTTAGCTCACCTGAGCCAAAGGCTCACAGGTGAGCTTTTGTGATCACCTGGTGTCCGTCGTCTGTTGTTAACTTTTAGTTTCTAACAACTTCTCCTCTGAAACCACCAGACCAATTTGGTATAACTTCACAGAAATGTTCCTTGGGTGACCCTCTACCAAGTTTGTTCAAGCCATCTTGATTCGTCAAAAAACATGGCCGTAAGGAGGTGGAGCAAGTTTAATAAGTAAAAACTTAAAAATCTTCTTGTTAGAAACCACTGGCTTGATTTTAAAATAATTTCACAGAAATGTTCCTTGGGTGACCCTCTACCAAGTTTGTTCAAGCCATCTTGATTTGTCAAAAAACATGGTGGCCAGGGGGTGGGGTTAGTTTACTATATAAGCTATAGTAAAATCTTTAAAAATCTCATTGTCAGAAACTACTGGCTCGATTTTTAAATAATTTCACAGAAATGTTCCTTGAGTGACCCTTTACCAAGTTTGTTCAAGCCATCTTCATTCGCCAAAAAACATGGCGGCCAGGGAGTGGTGTTAGTTTACCATATAAGCTATAGTAAAATCTTAAAAAATCTTCTTGTTAGAAACTAATAGCTCACAATTTTAAAATAATTTCACATCTTCAAAACAAATCAAAATTCTAACTACTTGCCCATCTTGTCTTTCTGGAATTTTGAGTGTACATGTATTATATAATCTACTTAAGTTGGGTGACTCAGTTAGGTCTGTCAGGTGAGCGATATATATCTTGGCCCTCTTGTTTGACATTGTTATCATCTCGATCTTAACCCCCCGGTGAAGCCAAAATTGAATAGAGACATGTTGAAAGGTGTTGTTCGTCGTTAATACAAATAAATCATAAATTGGTCTTCTAATGTCGTAAAATATAGAAGGGAAATAACTGAAGCTGATCGTACCCGGAAGAGTTATGCCGCTTAATATATTGCGTCATTAGAACAGGGCTGCGTTCAGGATCGTTAAACAGCAAACTTGTTTAATGCCTGGTTCCCTTAAATTGATGCATACTGTATGCTAATTTGAGGTTGAGCCAGAGTCAAGGAAAATATATTAGCTAACGTTATCAAACGTTTAACCGAACTGAACGCAGCCATGATTGGAGTTATGCCGCTTAGTTTGGGCCGCTTAGAAATTCTACATTATGTGTTTTCGCGTTCGCCGTATCAATAATCAATGATATTACATGCTCGTCAGCAGGGCATTTTAATTGATTCAATGATTATCCTGACTACACTACAGCTACGCTCAAACAAACAGTTTGAATAACTAAAATAAAAATACAAATTTTGTTCATACTGATGCAGTTTCGTGAGATAAGAAATCTTCAGGGGTCGTAATCACCAACCATTCATAAGAATATTCATAGGCTTGAGCTGAAAATCAAATTTCACCCTTAGATGTCTAGTTTACCATGTTTACTTTCACCCTTAGAATTAGTGAACCATGACAGATAGAATAATTGTGAGAGTGTATTTGATTATATATTAGGTGTTCCTGCGTGCTTGCAAATTTTGGCCTCCAAAAAAGGTGTCAAAGTGTTTGTTTCTATATTTATTCTTGAGTTCAAGTTGTAAGAATGGTTGATGAATACCACTCCATGTCTCACTGTTATGCTGGCTTAACTCCATGCAGAGCTATTGCTTTTCTCTTTAAAATTGTTAATCCTACAATTCTATGAAGACTTCAGTAGATCACTGTTAAAGCGACGTTTTGAAAGTATGAGTCACGTTTAGTGATATATCTAATTTGTTGTGTGTAAACATTTACAACATTTTAGATAGTGGTTGTAGAAAAGTTTAGTTTAAGAGTTAATAGGGAGCGTCACTTCAGTTGATAGGTATCCACATTTTCATTGAGTAAATAATATAGTAAAGGACTGTTTTGTTTTTTCTATTTTAAGTTGTTGCAGGTCTTGGTCTAAAGAAGGATTTATACACAGAGACATGATTTTGCAGTGATGTTACCACTGGATGGAGATTATATTCTTGTTAGGGTACATGCACTATATAACAGACAAAAGGTACAGGCACCACATGGCAGACAATAGGTACAGGCAGCACATTATAATAGACAATAGGTACAGCATAACATGTCAAACATTTCTTGAAACATATTCTTCTCTGCAACAACTTGACAGGTTTTCACCAAATTTTGTATGAAGCATTGATACATTACTTATTTTTTGTAAGTATTTTTTTTTTTTTGAAATTCCAAAATTTTTCTTCCCAACATCTGTCCAGCCAAATTTGTATTTATTTTGGTAAGAATGATCTCTATGAACGGGTGTTTTAAGTTTGTTCAAATGGAGGATCCAGGATGTTTTGAAGCCCAGCTAAGGTCTATGATTTTTAGCTCTACTGGCCAAAGCCCATCAGGGCTTATGTCATGGTAAATTGTAAATTCATGAATCTTAACCAAACTTGCACAGCTGTTATGTAACCACAAGATCATGGACAAGTTCTTGATCCAGCGTGATTCAACCACAAAACTTCTGCCATGGGGCTTATAAGCACATGTTAATTAAAACTTTAAAAAACGTTTTCTCAGAAAGTTAATGACCTAGAACTTAGATATTTTACATTTAGCATTGCATGGAAGTACCCTAAAAAGTTTGTTGAGGTTAGGTCCCTGGGGTCAAATTTGGGGCTGCCACAGGGGTGACTGTTTTACATAGAGTTATAAAGGGAAAATGTTGTAGACACAATAAC
Organism: Panopea generosa; assembly: GCA_029582155.1. Classification (NCBI taxonomy): domain Eukaryota; kingdom Metazoa; phylum Mollusca; class Bivalvia; order Adapedonta; family Hiatellidae; genus Panopea; species Panopea generosa. The sequence continues at coordinate 62,055,791 of CM055908.1, read as the reverse complement.
ACCCCCATTTTTCATTGAATCTTAACCAGACTCGCACAGCAGTTATGTAACCACAAGATCTTGAACCAGCGTGATTCAACCACAATATTAATAGCAATTATAAAGAGATTTTAAGCGAAACTTTACTTTTCTCTGAAAGTTCAAGGCCTAGACTTAAGATATTTTTCATGTAACATTGCATGGTGTTAAATTTTTTGTTAAAATAGGAATAATATAAAAAGTATTTATAAAGATTTTTCCTGGACTGGAAGACAAGTTTGAGTTATGTCTTGAATAGTAACTCGTATTCAAGGTTGACCAGATGATGGTTGTTTGTTTCACAATCAGTGTAAATCAACTTTCTTAAATCAGTTGCCGCAGATAGTGGTGAAATCCTAAGTACAGTAATAAAATGAATTCATTATTTCCATGATGCGATTGCTTGTGTAATTGTCTTCACAATGAGATATTTTTATTTCTTTTTCAGGCTTTGGTGTGCAGACATATTTCTGTCGGCCTGGAGATGCTTATATAGAAAGGACAAGAAGATACCTGCTGTATGTTGTGATGAAACACAGTTAAAGTAACGTACTGAATTGTCAGGTATGTCTATTTTTTTTGATACCAGACATAGATTAAAAGTCAGTTACAGGGTACAGATGTTTCATCCTACAGCCCCTCGTGCTATTCTTACCTCGTACAGGGATGTGACGTATATTATGTGGTATGATGTTTTAAAAGTGTTTGTTAAAAAAATGATTATACTAATTCAGTTTGATTTTGAAGTAAGCTCAGCTCTTATATAAACCACCCTCGAGTCCACTTCCTGGGTAGAACCAGTACTGAGTATTGTTTCTTGAGAGGCCATCAGGTGGAGCTGGGGATCAAACCTACAACTTCTAGTGAGAGTGGCCATCAACTGCACTACCACCCCACAAATAATTATCTCGCCACAGTTTCAGTGATGATTGATATACAACATTGCCTCTCATTTGTCATTTGGGAAAGTTATCAGTTTCTTGCAGAGATGGCAGTGCTCAAATACTGCTTAACGTTCCATGGTCCCAGGAGAGAGCTTTTAGGTTTAATGATTATGTGCTAGCCTACAATAACAATGATAAATATTCAATCAATTATTTCCAATAATTCTTGGGATATTTAATTTTGGAAAGGGTATTTTGATAAATGTACAGAAAAAGCACAGAAAATCATTTCACTCAATTGCTTTCAAAATCGCCGCATATCGCAAATCGGGACTGCGTAAGCTGAAACAGCGCCGTAACAGTAGACTGGTTTAAACACTATTATCTGGGTAAAGTGGAACTTCCCATTTATTTAGGTCCTTTTTTGGGGCATTTTTCATTAAATGTTGTAAACCAGTATCAGATACAAGGTCCGTACACAGTCGGGGAACTCTGTCACAACGTGGAGTGATTCGCGTCAACAGTTTGTCACAGATTCACGTCGATCTGATGCGGGAAAACACGGCATATTTTGATGTCTATATTGATAAGTTATTTACTGGACACAGCTATAAATTTTAAAACTTTTTTACATGATTGAGTTTTACCTAATATTAATTAGTATTTTCAAAGCTCCAATCGATCATGTGTGCACGAATTAAAAAAGGGTAATAATTAATTGACTTTTTTCATATACTAAGTGAGAAATACCGTTTGGAAAAAGCGCCATATGTCACAGGTTTGTGTGGATGTTGATTTAAATATCACGGATTTTCCCCTCCAGATTTAGTCGACACTATTGGCAGGACTAGACATATATTCTGTCGAAGATTCCTCGCTGTATTGTGATCTGGTTGTATTGTATACCTATCGTTGATAACATGTCCTAGTTTCTCAGCCAATAAAATCGATCAGATCTTCAAAAATAAAACATTCCATTTTACATAGAATGTCATGACCGTCAGTAGATGTTGACCTCAATCTTTCCTAAGCTGATGAAATCGTTCCAGGAAGAGAAAGTAGATCAACAACTAAGCCGGTTAGATTTTGAACATGGAATTTTCTACTAGCTAAATAGTTTTTCTAACCTTTACATGGACAAATATTGAATTGAGGCATGTTCCAAAACTGTATTAAAGAGCAAGGACAGTATATATTCATGTAAACAGTGTAAGGTCACCACCACCAGTAGTGGGAATTACAGTAGGCATGTGACCAGGCCTTCTAAAATTGCCGGTTTTTCGGTTTTTGGACCGATTTCTGAAGTTCAAACTGGTTTTCGTTTCAAAGTTTAATAATAAATCGGTCCAGATATTTTCAAAGTTCAATAAAAAATCGGTCCAGATATTTTCTATCGGTCGTATAAAATCTCATAAATTGCTCTTACAATGCCATACTGACCTGCGAAATATGCCTTACGGCAATATAATTTGACCCAATAATCCATTTGTTTTGTCACCTGCTGTGCGAAATGATGTCAATTTCGACTAAACCATTGACGGTATTAGGGGAGTTTATCGGAAGAGTCTATCGCTATGAAGAATGCCTTCGGTGTGTGATCAGCGACACATAGCGTTCTGTCGGTTCATCAAAAGACTGTGTTTGCGTCTGTAATTTCTTTGATATACTGCCAGTCAAAGCTGGGATGGTCTGACCGAATATTGTTTGCGTCATTCAAATATTTGATAAAACGTGCAGTGTTACTTGTTTGTTTCATTTTTTTTAAAAAATAACTTTAATTATAAAATTAATGATATTAATTTATGCAAGTGATAAAACCTGGACCAATTTTGTTTTGATGTGGGACAGGTTCTGAATGATGTATTTTGGTGGTTGAACCGTTACATTTGGTTTCCACGGTGATTATTTCACGCAGCTTCCGGAGCTTGCAACACTTCCGGTATGATGAAACATTTTTAATATAATGAAAATTATTCAGTAAAGCGGAAACATAATGTCAGTCATTAAAATGTACACATTGTGATAAAGTGTGTTATAAATAATACAAAAATAAACTTGAAATCGTTCCCTGTTAATAAATAAACAGAGAAAATACATGATGCAGCTGACATGGTGGGTGGGATATGCATACATGTAAAGGCATAATGTTAGTGATTTTTTTAAAATAAGTGCGATTCTTATGATAGCAAAAAACCTGGACCGATTTGCATTTTGGAATTTTAGAAGGCCTGCATGTGACGTGTGCACACAAATGCAGAACATACTAGTATTCCGGTCACTCGTGCAGCCTCAAGTATAGCGCACTGTTTGATTTAAAAGAAGACAATCTTTCACAACATCTTTATATATTTAGATGATATGTGTAAAGTCAATAACTTGATGGCAGACTTTAAATTTAAACAGGTCAAAGTATCTTAACTTGGACCGACAACACCCACCCTTCGCACAAAAATCTTGTATTTGTGTGTTTTATGTACTTTTGAAATAATATATAATTATATATATATAAAGATATTATTATGAAATTTTTTTATTCTTTAAATGAACATATAATCCCATAAAACACATAAATTTAAGATTTTACGATACTTTGACCTGTGTTAAAAGGCACATCTCCAGAGCCCCAAGTATTATCTTTCGTGTTTTCTCTGCAGTTCATCATAGTTTTGTGTATACATTTTGTTTTATTTCATAACGTTACCAGATGTGTTGTGTTTTATTAATCATGAAAAATTTGAAATCTGCATCTCCAACTTGGGCAGTTGATTGAGAACAAAACATGCATCATTCGATGGGCTGGATAAATACATCACTCAAAATGTAAATAGGGCAATACATAAAAAGTGTCAATGACATTTTTCCTTTTTGATGATCTAGTATTATATGCCGGACAGACTCCGGTCGAGACCCGAAGTGTAAATGGCAGTATTTGCATGGGGTTACACTATTCTACAATGTTAGAACTATCGACACTGAATCCATGACATAGAAACAAGGATCAACACACCTCTGTTACCCTGTCGTCATAAAGCTGTGACATTTTAAAAATAAAAATTTTATATAAAATGATAAATGCGTGTTCTGGCATTATCAAAACTTAGCAATAAAAGTGACTACATTTATTATTTATCATACTGGTTGTGATTTGATGTTGTAGTTGTGTCAGTTATTAACATATATAAAAAAAGCTCCAATGACAGAAATGCATTAAATTGCTTTTAAACTTAAAGAAATAGTCATAATGAAATGTTCAATTTGATCGCATTTTACTAATATTTTACATATTATAAATAACATTCCCCCAAATGTCAAAAATATACTTCATATCTTTGGATAGATTTAACATATACAAAACATCCATGATGATGGTCCTGCTATCCACTAGCAACTAACAAAATCTACAAAAAAAAAGTAATACTGTCGACATGAATCTGTGACAAACTGTCGAAGCAAATCGCTCTACGTTGTGACAGAGTTCCCTGACCGTGAGCAAAGGGACTGTATAAGTTTTTCAGTTCATATAAGGTTGCACTAATTATTGCCTTGGTACTTGATGTTCACAACAAGCTGGCGATCCTTAGCTGTGAATTACAGAAAAAGAATCTGCTTTTTAGTGAAATCAGGCCTCTCATAGATGGAACTGTATCCAAATTTACAAACATAGCTGCTACCCTTATCACTCAATGGTTACACCTTTGGGGCCGTCGCTATTCCAGTCATATTGTTTAATCATGTGATCAATTAACGCTTCTGCTTCTGTTACAAACACACCACTTAACCCAGAGCAAGTGTACATATATACGGTCTAATAAGCAGGTAGAATAGCGAGATTAATGACTTTAATTTGTTAGCGAATGTTGTTACCTAGGCTGGGTACATGACTTTTTAAGCGTGTGTATTTAAAGTAGTTTTATTTAGGTTTATGTTGCGTGTAAACACATTGGAAGCAAATTTCACTGAGGTGTTTATACACAATTATTGAACTGGGTAAGATAAAAAAAAGATCATTGCAATTAGTCAGTTTGTTTAAGTTATAATTAAACTCATATTTTATTGGCTATGAAAGTGGGTGTGAATGCAGCGGAAAAACAATATTTTTTATATCATAATGTGACGTGACTCGACGCATATCGTACACAATATCTGCTGCGAAAAGAAAGTGTTTGACTTTGGATGAATGTGTAAGAGAAGAAAAGGTGTCGATAAAACACAGAATCAGAATGTGACCGGGAGATAATGGAAGAATATGAGCTACAAATTTTTACTGGATTGTCTGCTAAATGAAAAATTCATATGAGACAGGATTTATTTTATAATGATTTTTTAATTAAATGACATTAGTTATTTATTTATATGTACTTCTATATAATATACTGTCAGTTCAAATGTTTTCTTCCTGTTGATTTTTCTCATTTACCCCAGTTCATAATTCCACAATTAACATCATGACTTCAGCTTTCTTGGAAAAAATATGGACTCTCTATAAAGCAGCCACCTGTGTTAAGCAGACAGTTTGACCATTTTCCTTGGGTGGCTGCTTAATACAGGTTAGACTGTATCTATAGATGTTTTTTTATCTTTCAAAGCAACTAGATAGATAGACTGAATAGACTCATTTGGATGGTTTTTGGTGTGATTTTTTGCTGACAAGACTGTTAATGATTATGTTTTATTGACAAAAGTTAGAAAATAGATTCATATATAGCTTTATGTCATCAAGGATAATTAGGTGACCGTTAATGCCCATGATGGGCCTCTTTTTGTATATGTCAGATAGTCCATATAGATATGCAGCACTGTGTATTTTATTGGAGATAAACCTGTAAAAATACTGTTACTTTGTTTGGCTTTTTTTCTCAAAATAATCTCCAGATGGTGGTTTCTTGTTTCAGATTTACAGGAACAGTCTGGAATAACACATATACCGACCAGAAACAACACTCACTTGTTACAAGACAACTATCAGAAGTAACCCATATGCAGAGCAGATGCAACACTGTTTCAAGTTCTACACCAGTTATTCTTGAATTCTCCAAGAGATGAATTTATGTGACATCATGGATTGCTATTCTGCCTGCAGGCTGGATGTGACAGTTAAGTCTAGTGTGAAATAACATATGGAAGAGGAACTACTAGCAGCTTCATAGATATTAACATGGACAGTTGTTGTCTTAATAAGACACTTTTTAATGTGGCAAAAAGGTTGAAGTGGAGTACTCTGACATTATTCTGTGTCGTTTGTTATACAATACAAGTGTCTAGAGAGACCTTACACAACATTGGGATTGAAATTTTGACCAAAAAAAAATAAGAATAAACAACCTAAACAATCACTTGTAAAGATTAATGGTGTTGTCTGAAAATCGCTAAACTCTTTGTTGGGTTTGTACATTTAAATTGAAATAAATGTAGTATTATTGTAATTGTCACTAAAAATTATTGTAATTGTAGTATTTAAGTTTTTAAGACACGTACCATTTGTAGAAAAAAAATGGAAAAAAAAAATAAAAACAAAAGAGTAATAAAAAAAAAATTAAAAAGAGAAATAATAAAAAAAAATGAGAGAAAAGAGAAAAAATGAGAGAAAACAAATATGGTACAATAGATTTTTGTTAGATTATAGTATTTTATGTCATAAGCATTACATTGTCTATGAGAGCAGATCAAGATTGTCATTATGATGTAAAAACAAGTTCTTCACATAGCTGTTAATAAACTCACCAACTGTGATAATTATTGAACTATTGCACAGTTTAGTGTACAAGATGTTCAGAAGTATTTACTCTGACTGTTGTTTATTTGTTTTTTATACTTTGGATTTTGTGACTTGCTCTCAAAGATTATGTATGTTTTGTATATTATGAAGCTTGAAGTAGATTTGTATTAATTTATTATTTTTTTATATTTTATTATAGAATTTTTTAGTGGTAAATAAAACAAAAGATTGTGTAAAATGTTAGTTTTCTAGCACAAATTTCATTTGAAATTGGTGTTGACAAAATAGCAAAAATGTTTTTGTTTCACTGTTTACTGCCGACAATGACATTGAGTATGTGTAATGATGACTATTATTACGTGAATTTAAAGATTTTTTAAAAAGTCGTGATATTATAAAAGTTTATGATAATGTATTGTCCAATATCTAAGGAGATATAACAGATTTGCTTTTAGGTGTGAAGTTTCTAGACATACTTTAAAAGGTACTTTTAAGGGTTTTTAAAAGCTTCAGGTGCTGTTTTAAGATCACAGAAGTTGTGGGTTCCAGCCCAGCTTGGTCCAAACAATTGATGTGATAACTCTCCTCAGAGGTTGTGGGTACAAGCCAAGCTTGGTCCATAAGATATATGACACTTTCTGTCAAGACAAGGGATAAATAACTTAAGAATCATTTGAACTTGTAGATAATGAGTAAACAATCTACATAATGTGATATGAAACCAGGTTTGGAGAGTGGTCAGGAACACCTGTTGGTCTCTAAATCTACAGGTGTTGCATAAAAACTCATTTCACTTTTTTTAACCAGGTTTTCTGGCAGGGTGGATGGGCTAGCATGTGTTTACATTTTTATTTTGACTCGATAACATCGGATATCATTATTTTCATTAGAGCTGCCCTGTTTAATTTATTCAATTATTTCTGTGAGCTACCACCTATATGTTGTTTTAACCAAAAAGATATTTCATCTTCTTTCAGAAATATAATCTTGCGACTAACCAAATATAGAAATACTTCTTATGATAAGAACAGCCTCCCAATTGTCAGAAGGTTGTTTTTGTGAGGCTGGTCAGTGGAGTGATCCTTCTCGTAAGTTTATTATGTGTGCTCATTGTTGTTAACAACTGTATGTGTGTCATTTTTGTTATATGCATTTTTGGTAATGTTTTTGTCTTCTATTCTATGTATTAATGCCTGTACTTTTGTTGAGTTACATTTTGAGAAGTACATCTTTGCTTGACTGTTCATTGTTAAAAAAATAACATTGTCTTCTTAATTACATGTATTTTTTATTTTTGTATGTAAGTGCATTTTGGTATTTATAGTTGTTTTTGTTTATATACATAGCTGTTTTTAGGTTTATTTTTATTTTAAATTTACCCCTGTTAATTTCATGTATTAGTCTATCTGTTGAGAAGTGGATGTTATTCTGTTCATTATAGATCAAATCTGAGGTGGAAGTTCCAAATTATGTCATACTAATATATCTTTATCTTATAATCAAACTTTCCAAAATTGGTTTAAACTAATTTATTTTGCATTGATTGTGAAATAAGTTCTTACAGTTTATACAAATCTCTATGTCCTGGGTTGTTACATGTTGTAACAGTTTATCAATTCTATTCAGTTTTTTTGGTCAATATGCTATGCAAATCTCTCTATGTCCTCCCAGGTATATGTCTAAATGTCTTGCTCAAGGTGTAAAACAACAGTGATTAATAGTATAAACCTCGGATCGCATCAGAAGAATAACATTGGCTTCTCAAATATATTTATTTGGCTTGTGTTTATGTGTTAGTGTATTTTTTGTTCACATCAGTTTTTTTTGTGTTTTTTTAATTTCATGTTGTCATAATTATATTGTTTGCCATTTTGTTCTTTATCAAAGTTTAAAACCAACTCATTTACATCTAATAAATTTTTCTGTACTTGTACTGTTATGCAGACCGATACAACACAAATTCCGTTATAACACGTTTTTTCTTTGCTTCCAGTTTTTGGTGGGAGTGGGGGAGTGAGGGGGGAATGACAACCAAACAATATATTGTCGCTCAACTTCTACTTGCTTAGAACAAACTGTTAAAAAAACTTACATAGTGGTGGTTTAAAGGATAGTTTATTTGATTGATTCGTGCCAGCATTAATTATTTACAGTTTGTAATAATCAGAGTGATTCACTAAATGCTGACACGTCCAAACACAGAAGCCATTTCTTTAAACTTTCCCATAAGCTACTTTTTATGTAGGCACTGTTTCTTTACATCTGGGTTACGCGGCAGAGGCTGTCAATTTTAGTTTTATCAAAACATGAAAATGTTTTTCTTTTTCATTTTTTATAAATTTTATATATATCTAAGTGTATCTCATAATCTGTTGTACACAAATATGTGTTAAACTACATAACAATGCAAACAATACCATTCAAGGTAAATTATATCTACAATACAGTTCATGTATATCACGGTTTCACATTGTGGACCCTGAGATCCACATTATAATGGGACTCAAGTGTATATAAACATATGAGATTTTCTACATGAATGTAGGATGATTTTTTAGTTGATGTCAGTGTTTTACATGTATCTATAACACTTAAAAAATTTCGACGTTTATAACGGTTTATAAATAGTTATTGTTCATCTATTTACTAATATATAAACTCATTTTTTTTTTTTAAAGAACGTTTTGTAGGAATGAAATTGAAATGCCCCAGTATGTGTGCAGACGCTTGATTTCATTTCTATTCTGTACGAATGGCATAAATCATGTACATGCACAGCAGTTTTTTTAGCCTCAAGATCTCGGCCAAATTCTTGAACCAGTGTGACTTGACCACAAATGCCCCCGCCACAGGGCTTGTAAGCTTTATTAGCTTTAAAAAATATTTTCTAGATATTTTACATGTAGCATTGCGTGGTTGTTACAAAAAACATTTCCTCTGAAATGTTCATCTGTCCATATGTTGAATGGTTCAGTCAGGCCCTCTTACTAATGATTGTAAGAATACTACTCAAATTTCAAAACCAGAGCGACATCACCATTTTGATATAAAATGTTTAAACTTTCTTAAATATGAGGTTTCAAAGACAAATAGCCCATGTGGTTCTGGCTAAGAATAGAATCACTGCCGATCTCTGCAGAGGGGTAGGAATCCTCCGAATGGGTGTCATGTTCATTTTATAATTTTTTGTCATGTTCACATTTGTGGTTAAATTATCAACCCCTGTGTGGTTTCAGGGAGCCATATGAGTGATCTTCACAAAACAATAGATGTATTACCATCTCGAGACAAATTCATATATTTGTCAAAATGGATAATTTGTCAAAAGTTGTATTATTTGAACTTGTGTGAACCCAAATACTGGCAGTTGTCATTGGGTCTTCCCTACCTAAGTTGGCTTACTTTGGAGAGCATCTGATATTACTCCATGGATTGTGAGTTTGAATCCCAGCCCGGCCTCTGTTATGATTGATACATGATGTTGTATCTCATTGTCATTTGCCTCACCACTGGTTTAAGTGGGAAAGTTATCAGTTACGTGCAGAGATAGGTGTGCTCAAGTACTGTATCCCAGGAAGAAGGGGTTAGATTGTCTGTTAATTCATGATAGTGTAATAATGTGGAGCACATGGTCCAGTGGTAGAGCACCGATCCCATGATTGGAGATCGTGGAGATCCTCTAACATGGCTATGTATAGTGTCTTTGAGCAAGACACTTGCCATAAACTTAATACTGGTTCTACCCAGGAAGTTTTTAAGCATGATTTGTCTAAGTTGTAAGAACTTGTTTCACAATCGAAGTAAAACAAATAATTTTAAACTGTAGTATAATAATAACAATAGTGTTCAAACAAACTTTCCACCACTATGACACTTTATATCTTTAAATCCGCGCATGGACTTTCGTATAACACAATAGAGAGTATAATGTATAATTTAACTGCAACAGAATATTGTTCTCTCTTTGCTGCACCTGGTTAGTGCAGTCATAAGCACAATCCAAGGGTTCTGTGTTTGAATCTCCATCCTTCCACAGTCTCTGTAATGTTTGATATACAATATTGTATTTCATTGTCATTCATCTCATCACTGATTCAAATGGGAAAGTTATTAATTACTTTCGGAGATTGGTGTACTTGAGTACTGGTTAACCTTCAAGGATCCCAGGAGTACTTGGGCCTGTTATGAAATATAAGCAGTAATGGTGTTCTTGAGTACTGGTTAACCATCAAGGATCCCTGGAGAACTTGGGCCTGTTATGAAATATTAACAGTAATGGTGTACTTGAGTACTGGTTAACCTTTAAAGATCCTAGAAGTACTTGGGCCTGTTATGAAATATAAACACAAAGGTTGTACTTGAGTACTGGTTAATGTTCAAGGACCCCAGGAGTACTTGGGCCCTGGTTAGTCTTCAAGGATCCCAGGAGTAGTTGGGCCTGTTATGAAATATAAACAGTGAGGTTGTACTTGAGTACTGGTTAACATTCAAGGATCCCAGGAGTATTTGGGCCCTGGTTAGTTTCAAGGATCCCATGAGTAGTTGGGCCTGTTATGAAATATAAACAGTAATGGTGCACTTGAGTACTGGTTAACATTCAAGGATCCCAGGAGTATTTGGGCCCTGGTTAGTCTTCAAGGATCCCAGGAGTACTTGGGCCTATTATGAAATATAAACAGTAATGGTGCACTTGAGTACTTGTTAATCTTCAAAGATCATTTGAGTACTTGAACATATTATGAAATATAAACAGTAATGGTGTACTTGAGTACTGGTTAACCATCAAGGATCCCAGGAGTACTTGAGCCTGTCATGACCATCTGCTTTGGGTGTGGAAGGTAATTGGTCTGATCCCTAGTTGGATTATATCAAACACTTGAAGCCCTCGTTTGTTGCTCAGCATCTACAGGTTAATTCTTGATCTGGTTGGTCCGGTGTCCGTATATTGTGGGTAGGGATTGGGTTAGAATACTGTCGCGAATGGACACGGTCTCGATATGACTAGAAAATATGACCATACAACAACTTATATATTAAATTAGTTGTATCAAGGGTAAAGGTCGGGAGCCGGATAACAATTTTTATAAAAAAAAACACCACAGAACAAGTCTTGAAAACTATAATTGGTCTTCATTTTAACATAGTAAGTTTTTATTGAATAAGCGGATACAGGTGTGGATGTTGTTGTCTTTTTCCCTTTTTATGCCCCCATGGGTCTGTCCATCTACACGCAAATGGTTATTTAAGTGTCTAAGGTTAGTCATTTTTATGCTCCCCCAAAGGGCAGAAGCATATAGTCACAGCTTCGTCTGTCCGTGCATGTGTCGCCAAGTTCTTGTCTAGGCTACAACCTCTAGTTGGAATTTTATGAAATTTGCTAGGATGCATCATTACTAAGTGCAGATGTGCATACTGTCTTTGTGTTCCCGTTCAATGATTTTTCACTAAGTTATGGCCCTTTGATTCTGTTTGTGACCAAATTCTTGTCCGCAATATTTCTCTACAACTTCAGGTTGGAATTTTATGAAACTTGCTAAGATGCGTCATAAACAAGTGAAGATGCGCATATTGTCTTTGTGTTCCTGTTTTATGATTTTCATGGAGTTATGGCCCTTTGATTCTGTCTCTGACCAAATTCTTGTCAACGCTATTTTTCTACAATCCCATGTTGGAATTTTATGAAAATGGCTAGGATGCATCATTACCAAGTACAAATGCACATATTGTCTATTTGTTCTGGTTTGATGATTTTTATGACCCTTTTTATGATTTCCCAAAGGGGGAAGCATATCATGACCGCTTTTTCCATGCGTCAGTCCGTGTATGCGTGCGTCCGTTCCCAAGTTCTTGTCCGGGCTATTTCTCTATAACCTCTGGTTGGAATTTTATGAAACTTGCTAGGATGCATCATTACCAAGTGCAAATGCGCATATGGACTTTGTGTTTTCCGGTTTGATGATTTTTCATGGAGTTATGGCCCTTTGATTCTGTCTCTGATCAAATTCTTGTCTGGGCTATTTCTCTACAACCTATGGTTGGAGTTTTATGAAACTTGTTAGGATGCATCATTACCAAGTGCAGATGCGCATACTGTCTTTGTGTTCCGGTTCGATGATTTTTCATGGAGCTATGGCCCTTTGATTCTGTTTGTGACCAAATTCTTGTCCGCGCTATTTCTCTACAACCCGTTTTTGGAATTTTGTGAAACTTGATAGGATGCATCATTACCAAGTGCAGATACACATATTATCTATGTGTTCCGGTTTGAAGATTTTTACATAGTTATGGCCCTTTCATTGAGTCTGTAACCAAATTATTGTCTGGAATATTTCTCTACAACCTCTGGTGGGAATTTTATGAAACTTTCTAGGATGCATCATTACCAAGTACAGATGCGCATACTGTCTTTGTGTTCCGGTTCCATAATTTTCCACAGAGTTATGGCCCTTTGATTATGTTTGTGACCAAATTCTTGTCCTCACTAATTCTTTACAACCCCATGTTTGAATTTTGCGAATCTTGCTAAGATGCATCATTACCAAGTTGAGATGCGCATATTGTCTTTGTCTTCGGTTCGGTGATTTTTTACGAAGTTATGGTCCTTTCATTGAGTCTGTGACCAAATTATTGTCCCCTCTATTTCTCTACAACCCCATGGTGGAATTTTATGAATCTTGCTAGGATACATCACTACCAAGTGCAGATGCGCATATTGTCTATTTGTTTCGGTTCCGTGATTTTTTAAGGGAAGATATGGCCCTTTCATTGAGTCTGTGACCAAATTATTGTCCCCTCTATTTCTCTACAACCCCATGTAGGAATTTTGTGAAACTTGCTAGGATGCATCATTACCAAGTGCAGATGCGCATATTGTCTTTGTGTTCGGGTTTGATGATTTTTCATGGAGTAATGGCCTTTTCATTCTGTCTGATCAAATTATTGTCCGCTCTATTACTCTACAACCCCATGTTGGAATTTTATGAAACTTGCTAGGATGCATCATTACCAAGTGCAGATGTGCATACTGTTTTGTGTTCCGGTTTGATGATTTTTCACAGAGTTATGGCCCTTTGATTCATTTTGTGACCAAATTCTTGTCCGGGCTATTTCTCTACAACCTCTGGTTGGAATTTTATGAAACTTGCTAGGATGCATCATTACCAAATGGAGATATGTATATTGTCGTCATGAGGCTATTTGGCTACAACTTCTGGTTTTAATTTTGTAAAACTAGCCAGGATCTGCGCATATTGTCATTTTGTCCAGTCCAATGATTTGCGAATGAGTTCTGTGAAGTTCAGAGTCACAATTTGTTCCTGCTATGCAGTTTGGTATTTTTCAACCAAGTTAGCCAGTACAGAGTCAAACACTCACTTGGGGAGCATCATCACTTGAACAAGGGCATATCATCAGGGTTTTATGTCCACATTATTATTGAAGGAGTTACACCCCTTTTCTTACTTAAAAAATATTTCATAATACTGACATACCTTGTGGCCTCAACTCCACCTACAGTTTTCTTCTGATTCTGATCAAACTTGCTATACACCATCTCCTGACCAAGGGCTTATTGTTAGTGGGGGTACCCAGGTTCTAATAGGACATTTCTTGTTTTTCAACTGTTTTTTTTTTTCTTCTTTTTCCTTTTTTTTTTTTTTTTTTTTTTTGGGGGGGGGGGGGAAGGGGGGAGGGGATGGGGTGGGAAGGGGGGAGGGGATGGGGTGGGGAGGGGGTAGGGCAGGAAAGGGTTGGGAGAGTGTGGAAGGGTGCAGGGTAAGGTGATAGGTGCTTTGAACAACATATGCTTAAAAACATCCTGTTTGTACTTATATACAAGGCTTCTGTTGCAAAGTAAATGTAAACAATTAACACTCATATTTAAGTATTATTTTCACAGTAGCTTCAACCAACATCATACATCAGCAGTTGTAATATTTTTTCAGTCCCATACTTGTTTCACTGGATGGTTTACCCTACATCTGTTCCTCTGGCATATGTCCTTCTGGCCATCCCTCTGAATGGAGATTATGCAGACCATTTTATTTTTTCAGTCTGACAAAAATTGTGGTTGCCATGACATCAAAATTGGTAATCCAGTAAACCATTGTGGGAATTGTGTATTACCTGCAATACTCCAGTGTCTTGATGATTTATGAAAAAACCAGTAAAAGAATTCAGTCAAAATGCAAATAACTTCTACTTAAATGTTACATGTTTTGGGTTAAATAAAGATTCTTGGCAAAAGTAACATTTATATCATCATACTTATTTAGCTTGTGTTTGGGTTATCTGATCACTTGTGTGGCGTTTTTGTCCATGATTTAAATTTTGTGTGCTCTGACACTTTTTTGAGATCACAGGGGTGAATCCAAGGAGAGCTATTGCCATGACCCCCGGCGGTGTCGACATCATCTGTAGGCACCCAGGTTAAACTTTTACATTTTAGTTTAAGATATCTATGCAACCACTCATTGGATGTAAATCAAAATTTGTCTGTGTGTTCACCATTTACAATTTAACACACACCAGACAAGAACCATAACTCTGGATTGCTTTTTAGTACAGTTATGGCCCTTTTTGGACTTGGACATCTAGGTTAAACTTTTGCGTTCAGTTGCGTTTAAGTTTAAGAAAGCTATGCAACCACTCATTGGATATGAATGAATCTTAGCATGTGTGTTCACCATCATCAATGGAACACACATAGACAAGAACCGTAACTCTGGATGGCATTTTGGCACAGTTATGGCCCTTTCTCGACTTAATTTTTCAGGTTAAAGTTTTTTATCTGGTAAGATATCTATGCAACAACTCATTGGATGTGAATGAAAAGTTGCATTATGTTTACCATCATCGATGCAACACACAGAGACAAGAACCATAACTTTTGCATTTTGGCAGAGTTATGGCCCTTTTGGACTTAATTTTTCGTCTGTAGACACCCAGGTTAAACTTTTGCATTTCAGTTTTGGTGTTTGCCTCCAGTCTCAATCTTTGCATGAGTGGTGAGTTTTATCCCATCGGTGAGCTTTGTTGTTTTCTGACAACTCTTGTTTAATATTTAACCATATTTATTAATTGCTCTCTTTACCAAGTTCTTGAACAGGCCTGATTGAATAACAAATGTTATGGCCCTTTGTTTTGTATGATTGGGGTTAAAACCATATAGTGAAAAAGTACTTGAATCTGAGTGATTGCTGCTTTGCTTTTGCCTGTGTAGACCTGGTCATAATTGCTAGTATTAATATTCATTTATTAGCTCTACTGGCCTTTGGCCAGAAGAGCTTATGGGATGGCATGTTGTCCGTCGTCTGTTAGCAGCACTTTCTCTGAAACCACTAAGCCAATTAAACTGAAACTTCACATGGATATTTCTATTGCATAAGAGACTATTTAGAAGTTGTTATTTTTTCTATCTAAAATCCAAGATGCCCACCATTACTAAAAATGGTCCAAAACTTAAAAAATCTTTTTCCCATGAACAGCCCAACAGATTTTCAAAATGTTTATGTAGTAATTGTAACCAATTATAGTTTTGTTAGATTTGTTCAAATGGTGTCCCTAGGGTTAAGAATGACCCCGCATCGAGGGTTCAATTAGGTATACATGTCATTATAATAAATATTAATTAATTTTTTTAAGAATGGAAATGATTTTGCCTATATTGTCACAGAATCATTGTTTGGTGAAGGAGGTTCAGATTTGTAAATGACTGGATTCCAATGTCTTAAGTGGTCAGGAGGAGCCCCAAAAGGGTAAAAATAGTGAATTACAAAAAAAGGTTTTCTTAAGAACCAGTATGTCAGATTTGTTCATATTTGGCATTAATTATCCCTATGTGTAGGGGTTTGATTGCAGATAAGAATTTAGGGGCTAAAATTTATAGGGGCCCTGGGGATTTAGAATTTTACATAGAAATACTATCGTAAAACAGAAAGTTCCCTTTTTTTTTCATCTATTTTGGCAAAATTATTACTCAATATGAGTTCTAAAGTATCATTTATCGTAAGAAATAAGATTTGGCTCAATAAGGAGAATTGACTTTCCCTAAGGGACCAGGGTGGGTAAAAAAAGGGGTAAAATAGATTTAAATATTCTTTTCAATAACAGTTCAATTTGTTCATATTTGATATGGATTATTCTTAATGAGTATGGGTTTAAAATTGTACAAATCAAGGGTCTTGTAAGGAGTCTTTAAGTTTTATATAGGAATAATATTGAAAAACTGAAAATTCTCTTTTTTATCATTCATTAATGACCTTTTTTATTCAGTTTGAGTTTTGAAGCAACTTACATCAGCAAGGATTGAAGATTCTGCATATCTAAGGGCTGGGATATATTTGGGCCCTGTAATGTGACTTTTACATAGATATATTATAGGGAAAACTGATTTTTTTCATTTTGCATCCATGTGTACAAAAAAAACTTCTTTTTAAAATTTGAATCATTTCTGCTCATAACAAATCGCTAGGAGTGGGTGATTAAAGTTCTTACAAATTAAAGGGCTGGGCTGTATAAGGGTTCTGTACAGCGGACTAAATTTTTTTTACAGATGAATATTAAGGAATTTAAAATAATTCCTTTTCATAGCAATTAAGTTTTTGTTCAGTATGGGTGTGGTGGGGGTATTTATCCATAAATTGTTTAGACCACCCCCCAAACAGGGTAAATATTGTGAAATTTCAAAAAGTGCTATGGCCACTTTGACTCAGTAGAGCGTCCTTGGGCCACTTGTTTATATTACATGTATGTTTTTCCGCCTTTAATGTTTTTATGCCTGCAACCCTTGTGACCTTTGTCTATACATCACAGTTAAAATATATACAAAGACAAAGGTAACAAAGGTCACAGACATTGAAACAGGTAGGGCTGTCATAAACATGTGCAACATGAATAAATGAATATTGATACTGGCAATTGTGACCAGGGCTACACTACATTAGATGCCTTGTACTGGAAGTACCAACAGGATATTTTAAAATGCATATGTTGATTAAAGTACCTGATGATAGTTAGGCACTATAGGTAGTTAGGTAGACCTGTAGGTAGGTAGACCTGTAGGTAGGTAGGTAGACCTGTAGGTAGTTAGGTAGACCTGTAGGTAGTTAGGTAGACCTGTAGGTAGGTAGGTAGACCTGTAGGTAGGTAGGTAGATAGATAGATAGATAGATAGATAGATAGATAGATAGATAGATAGATAGATAGATAGATAGATAGATAGGTAGGTAGACCTGTAGGTAGGTAGATAGCTAGACCTGTATGTAGGTAGACCTGTAAGTTGGTAGGTAGGTAAGGCTAGTTGGGTTGGCAACTTCGGTAGGTAGTTTAGTAGGAAGGTGGGAGGATGGATGGGTGGTGGGTACTTGGTTAGGTAAATAGGTGAGTTTTAGTTAGGTTGAAAGTGGGTTGGTGTGTAGGTAAGTAGTATCCGTACATTATTTTTCAAAATATTGACATTCAAAATATATTGTAAATGTCTCAACTGATGTCCATTTATTGTTTTCCATAGTGTTGATGGCCTTGATGGAACCAGATGATGAATGTGACGTGAACAGGGACCAGGTCGCTACTTTTAAAGATTTCCTGCTGAACCAGGATTCATATGTAGGTATGGGCAGTAAGTTTTCATGTTTCTCTTTCAAATATTATCATCAAATTCCTTTCCACTGATTGAGAAAATATTCATATGTTGATTATATGCTCTCCCCATTCGCAAAATGTTACCTATATCCATATGTTCATCTATCTTTCAGTTTGTCCTTTTGAAATTTCTAACTTTGGTAAAAGTTTTACGAGTTGTGGCTTCTTTTCAGCTGCATTTTTGGTAAGATTTACTAATATAAATCGGTTGTTGGGGAATCCATTTCTTAAAACACATTTCTGTTGCCAAAGTAAATAAAAAGTAATTATAAATAGTTATAAAAATAAAAACCCAGTGTTTCAGTTTTTTTGTTCTACTTGCCAGAAGGGCTAATGTGTTGACCAATCGAGCAGCACTTTCTCTGAACCCATAAGACCTGTAAGATTCACCTGTGCATTTGGAGAATAGGATTGTTAAACTGACTTTATGATGTAAAAAAGGATAGAATTTATTTATTTATCAGATATTTCATTACAGGCTCATTCAAATTCTGAAACGGTTGTTTTGAGTTTTAATTTATGCAAGTTTTACTCTTCCAGATGATAGAATACATGCTTATTTGATCACTGAGAGACTTCGCAAACGAACAAATAAATATAAAGCACATTATTAAGAACGGGTTTTGTTTACAAATTGATGTTCGTCTCTTTCCGAAAAACATCTTCGGCAGAAAACGGAGTTATGAAGCTTGTTCGAAAACGTGTTGGTTGGTAATATATGATCAATTCACTTCAGAGAGAAGCATAGTATGGGGAACTGTAGGGGATGCAGTTAAAAATTAAATAACCACTTGCGGTTAAATAGTTTTTAAGTATGTCCCCTTTATTCCCCTCAGTGTATTAATAAAAAGGAACCCACGAGGATGTAAGCGACGAATCGTTCATATAATCTCAGAAATAAAATTATTTTTTTAATAACTGTACTAAACAAACCACCCTTGGTAGACTCTCAATAATTGACTGCGATAAAGTGATTTGTGACATAATAGTGCGTGAGATATTATCACGCGTATATGCAAGGGAGGATCCTGAGCAAGAGTTAATAGACCAAACTAGTATTCCGTACTCATTGTTTTTCAGTGCGTATAAATAATATAATGTGAACTGCATTCAATACAGTTTTTTGCAGACATCTATATTATATATGTTAAACAAAGAAAACCCAATAACGAAACATATTATAAGTGAAACTATACCTTTCCTAATCTTGTTAATAAACCCCTTATCTAACTGTCTTAATTGGCACACTTCCACTGCAGTATTCATTTGTGTACTTCCGAACACTGGCGGAGGGACAGTCGGAAAGCAACCGAGTCATTACGGAATTACAAAAATGTAAACAAAAGTTAAAAGATTGGTCCGCTCGTCTAAGAAACAAACATTTCGATAGAAGTTATTTATTTTCTCGCTTTTTTAAAAACAGTCACTAAGGGGCCTACAGGAATGGTTTTAGCAGTACTATAAACAGATTTAGTTACAATCATTTTTGTTAATTTCAAATAGTGTGCATTTCTGAAGTTGAGGCTTTAAAATATAAAATTCAAATAAAGTGATTGCATCATTAATTTACATCTGCATACAATGTGTTCCCCAACACGTGACCCCCTTGTTGACATGAGACCACCTTCCCCATACATTGATTGTAAATAACAAAAAGGACTGATACACTTTGTACAACGCATTTGTGGTCACTTTTTGTGCGTCATACTAAACATCAGGGCATTGTTTTCACCAGTAAAAGTGGACCCTCTATTAAGAAGTTACCTGTGTTAAGCAGCCAGTTTGGCCATTTCCCATGGATGACTGCTTAATACAGGTTGGACTTAATATTGATTATATCTTGTCTAGATTACTCCTTCTAACTTCCCAACAAAAGGAAGTGGCTTCTGTTCTTGGGTGGAAGTAATTTGTAATCTAGTTGATAAGAGCATATTGTTGCAATGTTCTTGTTCTATTGTCTTTCACCACAGGGTCATCCTTAAAGAAATATTTGTTTGCTGTGTTCTGACCCAGAATTTTTCATGTGGGTAGGGAGGTAGCTAATTTTTTTTTTTTTGCCAAATTTTGATTTTGCAATAGTCATTTTAAAGAAAAATGGACAGAAATATTGAAACAAAAATTAAACGCTTTGAAAGTCAATAAAAAAGTTTGGGTAGCTGCAATTTTGAGCATGTAGGTAGGAGCATGGCCCAGTAACAATCCTTTTTTAATGATTTTACAATGACTCAATCCAGACTACTCCTATAAATTATAAAAGTTTGTTGCAATTCTTGCTAGAAAGTATCAGTTACAAGTTTTGTTCAGTTTACCCTCCCTGAATTCTTATCAGCTAACTTTGGCGGAGTTATGGCCCTTAAATTATGTTACAGTGTCTTTATAATAAAACTTTGAGGCCAGCTGATGTATTGCATAATTTTAATGAAACTGCAAGCTTTGGCAAGTATTGGTGAAAGAACAGGAAATTCTTGTATTTTGTAAGAGTAATTAATGTCTTTGTAATGACTTTTTATGACATGATTAAATAATTAATAATAAAATTGGTTATATTACAGGTGTGGGTGGCAAGTTTTGAGAAACCAAAGATGACATCACAGTCACTGTGTCCAATTCGGAGTCCTTATTTGCAGTTTGACTATCTCACCATGGCTGTCTTAATGGAAGTTACAAAAAGTATATAGAAAGGTAACTTGCATTAATATTTTTTGGAAACCAAAGCACCGCAGTACTTGGGGAAGGACCTGTCACCAGTTTGATAAAGAAAGTTTCACAGCGCACACCAAGAACTTTCACATCACATATAAATGAGTTCCCATAGAAGATCAGGCAATAAAATGCTTGGGGTTGCTTGAAATAAATAGGGTCAGTCAGGAAACTGTAACCAAACATATATTTTGTTTTGGTCTATAAAATAAAAAAATTGAAAAAAAAAAGATTTTCATAATTTTCTACAAGTGTTTGATCTAGACTGACTTTGCATCATTGGCCCCTTTAAACACAAGTGGTACACTTTAGTTAAAATAACTCCAGGGACTGAATCGGTGCAATACAAATGCCACCTATGTTCCAGTTTTTTCATATTTTGTCAGTTATCAGTTGCATTAAATCAGCTTCTATTTTGACTGGAATGTAAATAAAAATTTCTCAAAGTGAATATTTGTATACGGAAGTAAATAATTTGTTGGAGACTGGTTGCCAATAAAATAAAAAATATTCAGATAAAATAGCGCAAGCTGATGTAATATTATACATGTATACAAGATTATATCCGTATGCAAACATTTGTATAACTGTTATTGTGATTTATAAAAAATGTCAGCATACAAAACTATGCTTCTGCTATGTTCTAAGTGCCATTTTATTGGAGAGAAATGAAAAGGATATCATAATCTTTCTTTTCTATGGTTAACTTGCTGGGATGAATGTCCAGGAGAGCTATTGCCATGACCCCGGTTGCATCGTCGGCATCGTCTGTAGACACACAGATTAAACTTGTGCGTTAAGTTGCGGTTAAGTTTTGGTGTTTGCCTCCAATCTTAATATTTGCATGGGTGGTGCATTTTATCCCATAGGCAAGCTTTGTTGTCTTCTGACAACTCTTGTTCAATATTAAAATAACTAGGCAATAAAATGGCATCTGCGGTGTTCTCATGGGGATGAGGTAGGTTTGCAAAAAAACAAACGTTACAAACAAACTGCTTAACGAACGATCATTTAAGGTCTGTTTACTAGTTCATTACTTTAACAGTCACATGGAGTATAAACATGGAGTAAACAAGCCAATCAAATCCCGTTACTGCTTCCAGCACTAATAATACAATGTATACGCTAATCAGGCAATGAACAGCATATCAGATGGCCCCTTTTTCTGAATGACTCCCCAAGTTTTCATGTGAAGCGGTCTGTAATTGTCTGACATATATGACCAGTGCTATCAGTAAGTGACTGTGTCCAGTGCCCGCACATTGGACAATTGTCCAATTCCTCCACAAACAAGAAATGTTAAAACTTTCATCTGCACCATCATTGGAGACATGTGTAAGATAACAAGATTGTTTCATAATTGGTATAAAATATATCAAGTACATTATCTTAAATTTAAATTACATCAAGTTTAACTTGCAGGTCCTCCATGTCAGAGCTGACTAAGAAGTTGTCTTAATATCACTTACTTTTCACCATTGAAGTTGTACAATATGTAAGAATGTTTACCAGTTACAAGTGCAAAGATGCTTAAACTCTGTTTCATTTTGTGGTTTTCTTCCAACAGTAAAAGTGGATGCCATGTATAACTTGTAATTGGTTGAAACTCCACAAAACAAATTCAGACTCCATATGATAAGTGCACTGTGAACATTATGTACCTCAGGTTAAGAAGCAGAATGATCCACCATTATCATCACATGGTCAGCTGTTTGGGCCCAGCAGCAACAAGTAATTCCAATTTCGACAGAATGGAGTGCAATCCATATATATGTTCAAATACTGCGAGACAAAGCCTGGAAGCCCTAACCAAGTGGGCTGAGGTATGTATTCAGTCAGAGACGAACATGGTTGAGACTCTCTGGATTATTGATGATATTTCTAGAATTTTCTGACACCCGGTTTAACCAAAATGTTAAACAATATTTTTAAGTCTCCAAATCCAATACTGGTTCCAGTATGACTGCATATATATTTTTAGGTCACCTGAGACTTGGACAACTGTTTTGAAGGAAGAAATACAAGTAGTTGAATGAAGGTTTATTTGGTTACTTGACAAATAAACTTACAGTAGTAGGTTTAATATGTCATCTCTTTATTATGTTAGATATTAATACATGATGGTAGGATATATATTACAGACATTCTTTACAAAGTACTGCCAGACACGGTCGGCTCAGTCAGTAACTTGTGACTAGCAATCCAGTGGTCATGAGCTCGACTCCCTGTCCAGTCACAATCTCTGTGATGATTGATATTATGCTATGGTTTAACTAAAAAAAATATATCCACTATACTATGTCGCATACAAGCCATTTGTTGTGATCTGGAGGTCAAGATTATAACTTGATAATTGTGTGATTTGTTTTCAGGCATTACCTGTATTGAACGGTTATCGACCTCAATATATCTATGAACCCTGGAATACACCAGAGAGTCTCCAGAAAGCAACCAATTGCATTGTGGAAAAGACTATCATAGATTCCAGTACCTATGGTGAACCATGCAGACACGAGCAACATTTGTATGGATAGGATGAAACAAGTCCACCAAGTACTTATTCTACATAGATCAAAAGGTAATATTGTTTTTTATATCGCAATATATGAAGAATCGTGTATAATAATGTTTGGATATTAAAATGTTTTTCAGTAGTTAATAACTGGTTATTTTTGCTGGGCCTGGCCAGTGCAGCCAGTAATGCAGTTCAGGCGGGTATGAATCCCCAAGGCTGCAGTCTCTATGATGATTGGTCATGAACTTTATTCTATGACCATGAGTTTCCTACCTCTGAATATGCGGGTAAGTAGTCAGTGACTTGTAGAGATGAGGTGTGTCAAGTGCTGGTTAACTGCCTTAAAAATCCAATGATTAGGTGTGCTGACCAACAAAAAAAACCCACAAAACCCCAAACAAATGAATTGTTATTTGAAAGAAAAATTGTTAACGGTATATAGATTGCTGTGGTCAAGACAGTCCCTAAAATTGTTTGTATTGTGAAAATTTATAAAAATATTATGGCCACTTTAGCTAGTATAACATCATCAGACTCTCTTGGACTTCATGTTTTTGTTTAGAAATAGAAATAAAAAAGAATCAACTGTGTATGTAAGATATTTATTTATTTTCATAGGCACATCTATGAGTTGAATGAAATTTTATTTAAATGGATACAAAATTTAGTAAAATAATCCAACATGGATGATTTGGTATCTTAAATTTACCATTTCCCTGCTCTCTGTACAGATCACATTTTGGCATATTTCGTTTTACCATGTTTTTAATTGTCAGAGAATTAAGATTTATTAAACGTTGATATAATTATTATGCTATATGTAAACATACATGTAAGTATAAGAGTTGAATTCAGGATTAAAACAATGATAGAGGCCGATTTAGAAGGCAAGGTAGAGCTCTAAATGCCAAAATCGTCTCACGTTTGTACAGAAGAAAAAGTACTCCCGATATTTATGAGACTTTGTCTACAAGTTTAAGCTTCAAAAACAGGTCAAACTATGGATTTAGATTTTTTTAAATAATTTTGATAATGAAAAATCACATATTTTTTACCTTCCACGTGTTGTTTTTACGTCATCTAACTCTGAATTGGCAGCTGCACGTATGGTACAGGCATATGTACCATAAGTGCGTTTAGCAGGCGTGCTCTAGCGTCCCATTCTTCATAATTTCAATCCAGTGGCAGTGTTCTGTGTATGAAGGTGTCCACTGAATTGGACGTGATAATATCCTGAGGGAGGTCATTCTAACTATTGAGACGTGACTCCATTTAATTTGTTGGACATGATTTACCTTTAACAAAACCATGCTGTCCATTATTTATCAGACTGTCCTTACTTAGATGAATGAGTAACTGATCCTTGACCTGAAAATAGGTACATATGTACCCTGTAAGGCACAAACTCTACATTGTAGCCTAAAATTTGGGGGTCAAAACTCTACACTCAAACCAATTATAGGGGTCAAAATTACATTCAAACAAATTATATGGGGGTCATAACTCTACATTTAATCTAAATAAAACCTTGTCCTTGTCTTTGATTTCATTAAGAGCAAAAGCCAAGAGGTTCCTAGCCTGGAGGTCCTAGGCAGGAGGGGATTGAACAAGGGGTCAAAACTCTACATTATGTGTCCAGAAAGGAGGGTCAAAGCTCTACTTCGCAATATGCAAAAGAAATGGTGGTCCAGACACTATGTCATATGTCAACCCCCTCCCCCCGCAAGTGGAAAGTAATCAATTACTTGGTGTGCTTCAGTACTGGTTAATCTTCCAGGATCCCAGGAAAGAGTGGTTAGGTTAATTGATCGTAAGATCTAGATGGAATAAAAATGACACTAAATGTACTCAATCACTCTATTGAATTTAACATATCTTTTTGTGTAATTAATGTCTGTTGTGGTTCTTGAATTGTAAAAAAATAGTTTATTATGGATGGTCTATTATGCCACAGGTGAGAGATGTAAGGCCATGTTTCATTAAACTATTTTTTTTGTTTCCTAAAGCCAGGCCCCATTTGCTCAGTCGGTGATGCGTCTTACTGTCATTCCAGGGGATGTGAGTTCAAATCCCCACTCAGCAACAGTCTCCATGATGCTTGATTATTCAACATTGTGTCTCATTATCATTCGTCTCTCACCACTGATTCAAGTGGGCAAGTTATCAATTACTTGCAGAGGTGTGCTCGAGTACTGGTTAACCTTTCAGGATCCTATGAAACAGTGGTTAGTTTAATTGATCGTCTGTTAGCCCTCGATGGCATAAAAATGACACTAAATATTCAATCAATCGTTCCTAAATTATATCCTTGCTATAGCATGTTATTAATATTTATAACTACAGGTTGATGAGACATGGGCACTTCTGTGGCATTGTATTGGTATGAAGCAGTCCATTTTGGGATGAAATATTTTTACACAGTAAACTTCCAAGTAAGTAACAAACATGTCTATATATTCAAAGGGGGCAGTGTCCTTTAGGATATAGGGGGCACTGTATTAACCTCTCTGTCTTTTGTTCCTTACTCTTTCTCTTATCTAATGTTTCTTTCTCTATATACTTGCTCTATTGTGGTTGAAGCTGACACACATCTAGCCTTTCAGTGAAATCTGAGATTTTTTAGCTTGACTATTTGAAGAATACGGAAGGCAATTGTACTTGTCCGGGGGTCACACCTTAGTTAAAGTTTTGCAAGGCCTTATCTCGGTAGCCATTGCATTGAAACAATACTTTCCAGTCTTCAAACATATTGCAATACTAGTGATGAAGTTGGATAACACTTTCTTGAATAGAATAACTTGAAGTTTTATATCTTGGCAGCCACTGCATGCATTGTAGTTATTAGACCTACTCACGAGAAGACTCTTTTTTACTTTGATTAGTCCTAGATCTCGATTTTGTGACAAATGATACGAATAGTTGAGGAAGCCATCTTGCTCTTGTTTTCTATTAAATCTCTCAGCATACACTTGAAACTAAATCCCTCGTCATACACTTTGACAGGAGCCTTGTTGCTGAGATACCCATTGCAGATGTTGATAATATTTTAACCTCATCTGAGGAGGAAAACCCTAAGGCTACCCCTAAAAAATTCTGGTCTTACATTAATAACCTTAGGAATGGACATAATAACATGTACCATGGAGGAAATGGTATCCTGATGACAGATCACAATAACATGTGTAAGGTTCTAGAACATCTCCTTGTTAGTGATATAATGAAGCACGGACAAATGATATACTTGTTGACTCGCAGAACGGTTTCAGAAGCAAATGTTCTTGTGAAACCCAGTTAGTTCAGTTCATTCGTGACATAGCACTAAATGTATACAGGGGTAACAATAAGAAGCACAAACAGACAGACATTATCGAAGTACCCCAAAAACATCTACTATACAAACTAGACTACTACAGTGTACAAGAGACAACCAACTGTTGAATTGCCTCATAGTAATCAGATTGGACACAAGAAGTAGTACTTGACAGAATGCAGTCTGACCCAGCTCCAGTAATATCTGGGGTTCACCAAGGCTCCTGCCTACGTTATCAGACTGGACACAAGAAGTAGTACTTGACAGAATGCAGTCTGACCCAGCTCCAGTAATATACAGGGTTCACCAAGGCTCCTGCCTACGTTATCAGACTGGACACAAGAAGTAGTACTTGACAGAATGCAGTCTGACCCAGCTCCAGTAATATCTGGGGTTCACCAAGGCTCCTGCCTACGTTATCAGACAGGACACAAGAAGTAGTACTTGACAGAATGCAGTCTGACCCAACTCCAGTAATATCTGGGGTTCACCAAGGCTCCTGCCTACATTATCAGACAGGACACAAGAAGTAGTACTTGACGGAATGCAGTCTGACCCAGCTCCAGTAATATCTGGGGTTCACCAAGGCTCCTGCCTACGTTATCAGACTGGACACAAGAAGTACTACTTGACAGAATGCAGTCTGACCCAGCTCCAGTAATATCTGGGGTTCACCAAGGCTCCTGCCTACGTTATCAGACTGGACACAAGAAGTAGTACTTGACAGAATGCAGTCTGACCCAGCTCCAGTAATATCTGGGGTTCACCAAGGCTCCTGCCTACTTTATCAGACTGGACACAAGAAGTAGTACTTGACAGAATGCAGTCTGACCCAGCTCCAATAATATCTGGGGTTCACCAAGGCTCCTGCCTACGTTATCAGACTGGACACAAGAAGTAGTACTTGACGGAATGCAGTCTGACCCAGCTCCAGTAATATCTGGGGTTCACCAAGGCTCCTGCCTACGTTATCAGACTGGACACAAGAAGTAGTACTTGACAGAATGCAGTCTGACCCAGCTCCAGTAATATACAGGGTTCACCAAGGCTCCTGCCTACGTTATCAGACTGGACACAAGAAGTAGTACTTGACAGAATGCAGTCTGACCCAGCTCCAGTAATATACAGGGTTCACCAAGGCTCCTGCCTACGTTATCAGACTGGACACAAGAAGTAGTACTTGACAGAATGCAGTCTGACCCAGCTCCAGTAATATACAGGGTTCACCAAGGCTCCTGCCTACGTTATCAGACTGGACACAAGAAGTAGTACTTGACAGAATGCAGTCTGACCCAGCTCCAATAATATCTGGGGTTCACCAAGGCTCCTGCCTACGTTATCAGACTGGACACAAGAAGTACTACTTGACAGAATGCAGTCTGACCCAGCTCCAGTAATATCTGGGGTTCACCAAGGCTCCTGCCTACGTTATCAGACTGGACACAAGAAGTAGTACTTGACAGAATGCAGTCTGACCCAGCTCCAGTAATATCTGGGGTTCACCAAGGCTCCTGCCTACATTATCAGACTGGACACAAGAAGTAGTACTTGACAGAATGCAGTCTGACCCAGCTCCAATAATATCTGGGGTTCACCAAGGCTCCTGCCTACGTTATCAGACTGGACACAAGAAGTAGTACTTGACAGAATGCAGTCTGACCCAGCTCCAGTAATATCTGGGGTTCACCAAGGCTCCTGCCTACATTATCAGACTGGACACAAGAAGTAGTACTTGACAGAATGCAGTCTGACCCAGCTCCAGTAATATACAGGGTTCACCAAGGCTCCTGCCTACGTTATCAGACTGGACACAAGAAGTAGTACTTGACAGAATGCAGTCTGACCCAGCTCCAGTAATATACAGGGTTCACCAAGGCTCCTGCCTACGTTATCAGACTGGACACAAGAAGTAGTACTTGACAGAATGCAGTCTGACCCAGCTCCAGTAATATACAGGGTTCACCAAGGCTCCTGCCTACGTTATCAGACTGGACACAAGAAGTAGTACTTGACGGAATGCAGTCTGACCCAGCTCCAGTAATATCTGGGTTCACCAAGTTCCTGACATCATTATCAGACTGGACACAACAAGTAGAACTTGACAGAATGCAGTCTGCCACAGCTCCAGTAATATCTGGGTTCACCAAGTTCCTGACTACATTATCAGACTGGACACAAGAAGTAGTACTTGACAGAATGCAGTCTGCCACAGCTCCAGTAATATCTGGGGTTCACCAAGTTCCTGACTACATTATCAGACTGGACACAAGAAGTAGTACTTGACAGAATGCAGTCTGCCACAGCTCCAGTAATATCTGGGGTTCACCAAGGCTCCTGCCTACGTCCAGTTCTCTTCTTATTGTTCATTAACGACCTACTGAGCGGTATATCATCAAATGTAATGCTTTTTGCAGATGACTCTCTACAAAAATATATAGCTCTTCAGGACAGTAGTGAACCATACTAATTGACAGAAACTTTGTACATGGTAGAAACAGTGGCTCATGAATTTCAATGTATCCAAATGTTACTCGGTGAGAACATCAACTGCAAGACACTTGACAAGGTGAAAGCAACAAAGTATGTGGAGGTTACAATTACTGAAGCTTAGACTAGATGCCACACATTACATACCAAACTTTAATTTGACCCCAAATCAAGTATGTGTCGCCACTCCCACACTCGTGGGTTGGGGCAACAAACTTGAAATGGAAATGGTGCAAAGACAGTGATCATATTTAGGACACACTTGACAATTTGCGACTATCAACCCTTGAGTAAAGACATACCAATGCAAGATTGACACTTTTACAAAATGCATAATAAACTGGTTGACAATGACAGAGACCGACACCTAATGACTAACAATGCATGTAAATACTCTCAAAGAATATCTCACCTACAACATGATCAACTGACTGCCTCAACTGCCCTTTTTTCCTCAGGAGTGGATGCTCTTCCAAATTCTACATTTCGATGGCTACAGTACATTCTGTTAAAATTACATACCTATATTGAATACGGTTATGTAGCAGCAGCGCTAGAAAATATGTATGTAATGGTTACATGAAGCAGTCGGCGTCGATTGCAAAACTTTTAACCGGCCAAATCGCATCTTGTCAAAGTATCCATCAGGCTCTTGGATACACTTCATACATATTCTCACCTATTTTTCATACACATCTCTATATCTCACTTCCTTGAACTGTACAATGATGCACAGAGTTTGAAACTGAAGTTCATGTAGATTTAGCCGGTTAAACATTGTAGCCATTACATTCATATCACCACACGGCCATCCTTAAAAAATATTTGTTTGCAGTGCTCTGACCCAGAATTTTTCATGTGAGTAGGTAGATTGCTATTTTTTTTGTTGCCAAATTTTAATTTTTTATAGTCCTTTTAAAGAAAAATGGACAGAAATCATGAAAAAAATTTAAAAGCTTTGCAAGTCAATAAAATATTTGGGTAGCGGCAATTTTGAGTGAGTAGGTAGGAACACGGCAACCATAATTAAATTCGTAATTATGGCCCTTGAAACATGAAATTGCATTATTTGACCTGTGTGCACTCTAGTACCCACATTTTTCATTTTATCTTCCCCAGACTTACACAGTAGTTAAATCAAGATATAAGATACAAGATGTTTTATTGAGTAAATAAAGGCCTCCGGCCCAAAATACAACAGTAATTATTGATCATTGATGTTTTACAAAGTTGTGTTACAATATATTAAATATACATTCGAAGTGTCTGGAAACTGGTACAGTATATAATGTGGAACTATGTTTTATCTATAATTTCAAACAGTTTTGTTATAAAAAGAGCAATTTTTCTAATAGTCTCTGGATTCTCGCTTTGAAGCAATCGATAAAAATCTGCATGTTCTGAATACCCTATATACCAATTATACAGATGTGTTTCTCTAACATGAGTATACTTAGAACAATTAAAAAATACATGGTATTCGTTTCCTATCACCATTATATTGGAATTTAAGAAACAAAATAAACATATTCTATTTTCTCTTTCAATGTTAAAATGTCGACCAATTTCAATATTTAGTCTGTGAGAGGAGCATCTAAAACGTGCAAATGATCGTTTGAGATTGAACGAAAGGTCAATGTTTAAATATCTTTCAGGATTTAATAAAGATTTAATATTTTTATATGTATCACACCTGGGTGAGTTGATTATATCATCATGCCAAGTTTGAGTCATACAATCTGAGATCCTTCGTTTAAATGTTAAGACAAATAGGTTAATGTCACCAACATCTTGTGCTAGCCACACATACCCAAACCCATACCTATACAATAATGTTTTAACGTTTGTGGCCCAAGTTTTTCTACCAATATCGTCTAGAGATTTCAACATTTTGTAACAGTTCTTAGGAAAGCGATTGTTGGACATTTGAAGCAATTTACACCAGTATTTTATGCACTTGGTATAATATATTACACATAGTGGAAGTCTCCCGCACTCTCCAAGAGCTACAGAATGATTAACAGTAGAATTAATACCTAGAAAATATTTACAAAATTGCACTTGTATTTGTTCTATCTTGTCGGCGTATTCATATCCCCAGATTTCCGAACCAAATGTGAGTATTGGCACTACCATCGAATCAAATAATTTAAATATATCTTTATGCATAAAAGTTCCAAATGTCCTCTGATATCCTTTAATAGAAAATATTGTCTTCCTAGCCTGTGCAGCCAATTTACACTTAGCAGATGTCCATGAGAGTTTAGGTGTAAAAAGTAATCCCATATATTTATATACAGATGTCGTGTTTACATTATTTCCATTAAAGGACCAATTTTCATAATTTCGCAGTGGACCGCCATTTCTAAATACTATTATTTCAGTTTTCTTGATGTTAACCTGCATGCCCGTGTTATCACAAAATTCAGAAATTGCGTTCAGCTGTATTTGTAAGTTCCTTGCTGTGTCCGCACAGTTAGCTACGTCGTCCGCAAAAAGTAAGCAAAGAATATCTGGTATATCATTAGTAATAAATATTCCATTATGACATTTCTCTCTGAGGTGGGTACAAAGGTCATTTATGTAAAGACTAAAAATTATCGGCGAATTTAAATCACCTTGTCTCGCTCCAATATTGCATTTAAATGGCTTAGTAAACTTGTCTCCAACCCTAACATATGACTGGATGTTCGAATACATAGATATTAACACATGCACAAGCTTACCGTTGATGCCTTTCTTCAGAAGGCTTGAAAATAGTTTAAAGTGAACTAGAGAATCAAATGCTTTCTGAAAATCTACGTAAAGTACATAGAACCTACCACCTGGTTTCGAAATATATTTCTGGACCATACTTTGCAAATTGAACATGTTATCTATAACCGAGTAACCCGCCCTAAACCCCGCCTGGGCTTCATCGATAATTTCAAACTGCTCCGACCATTTAGTAATTCTGTCATTAATTATGCTTGAGAAGATCTTATACATTATATTAATCAAAGATATCCCCCTGTAATTTGATGGATCGTCCCTCGAACCCGATTTGAAAATAGGAACTATAATGCTATCGCACCATATGGCTGGAAATTCATCAGAGTCTAATATTTTATTGAATAATATGTGCAGTATGGGCACTATGAAATCGCAAGTGTGTTTATAAAACTGTGTTCCTATCCCATCATTTCCGAAGGATTTCCCTGTTTTAAGTTTAGCTATGCTTCGGTTTATTTCCTCGTTTGAAATCGGTGCATTCAATAAAATATCCATATCATCATTATTTTGAAAATCATGCAAGTTTATATCTGAAGCAGGCGGCTGACCTTCTTTAAATAAAAGATTTTTAAAGTACGTTAACCAATCTTCTACATGTATCCGCCCAGTTCCCGTTATTGCCGTATTATTCAAGTTTTGTAATTTAATTAATTTCCAGAAACTTTTCGGATCGTTTCGTGCATTAATGAGGCTTTGCCGCCGATCAAATTGTAGCTTTAACTTTTTTGTCGTACAAATATACTTAAATGTATTAAGAGCAGCTTTATAGTTGTTAAAATCCGTTGCACTATTTAAATAACCATGGAATCCCTGCTCTGTCATAGTCTCCTTTGTGACTGATATACAAGTTAGTTGGTTAGTTGAATATTTAGTGTCATTTTTATGCCATCGAGGGCTAACAGACGATCAGTTAACCTAACCACTGTTTCCTGGGATTTACCAGTACTCGAGCACACCCCATCTCCGCAAGTAACTGATAACTTTCCCACTTGAATCAGTGGTGAGAGACGAATGATAATGAGACACAATGTCGTATATTAATCATCACGGAGACTGTTGCCAGGCGGGGGATTCAAACTCACGACCCCTGGATTGATAGTCAGATGCGTAACCGACTGAGCTAATCGGGCCCGGGCAACTGATATACAACATGGCATCTCTTTGTCGCTCATTTCTCACCACTGATTTGAGTGGGAAAGTTATCAGTTATTTGCAGAGATGGGTGTGCTCGAGTGGTGGTTAACCTTTCAGGATTGCAGGAAAGAGTGGCTAGGTTAACTGATTTTTTGTTAGTCCTCGATGGCATAAAAGATGCTAGGTATTTAAACAAAAGGCATAACTGAACTGACTTACAATTAACAATATGGGAATTGTTTTTGTAAAAATAAGAAAGGACCAAATGTTTTTTCCTTTCTACTTTCTCTATTGCCAAATTGCATGATATCCTCCTCTCCATCTGCAGACCTGGTTAATTTGATGTGAATTGTATTTATCATGTGTAATAATTATGTGTACAACATGTATATTTATAACCTCAGGGCAAATCATGCATTCAAACTTTGTGAATATTGACCTACTTCATGGTCAAGTGATTTTGGTCCCTTGCTTACGACTTGGCTCAGATAAACTTCATAGATAGGAATGGGAACCATATGATAAATTAAAATTGGTCACCATGTGCTTTTAGTCCAGGTGTAAAGTGGACAATGGAAGCTCACTGCTATAATATTCAATGAGGTATTTATGTGATGTATGTATTAAAAAAAAAATGTTTTGTATTTTTTACTTTTAGATAAAACATCAGAAAGTAATAGTTTATATATTTTATGATGTTCAAGGCAATAATTTATAATTTTGTGTAATGAGCTGAAAAAACTTTATTCTCCCTGGCACAAAATATTTTACAGAATCGGATGTAACATTTTCGCTTGTCTTGTTTAATAAAGTGATGTCTGGGGCTATTGCTGTGGCCTTGGTATCATCATCGTTGTCGTCATTGTCATCCTTAGTTTAGCCTTTTTTCTGTTCCAGAACAAACTGCTTATGTTTTAGTGTTTAACTTCCTTTGACAACCAATGGAATCTTTTCAATTTTCAAAATTGTGTCACTCTTATTTGTTAAAACGGCCTACAAAATAATTTAGTTTGTTCTCAATTATTAAGAAGTTTATCATCACTGTGCACGCGTGAATAGCATTGCACAGACTCCGCCCTTGATTCAATTCTAAATGAGTCCTGTACAAGCAAGCTATGCTTAGAAACTGTCTTTAAGACTAACATCAACTTTAAAACGTCAGTCATCTCAGCTTTCATAGTAGCTCCGCCCAGAGTCAGTCAAATGACATCAAACTG
Source organism: Panopea generosa (assembly GCA_029582155.1). Lineage (NCBI taxonomy): Eukaryota > Metazoa > Mollusca > Bivalvia > Adapedonta > Hiatellidae > Panopea > Panopea generosa. The sequence goes on along the minus strand of CM055908.1, from coordinate 62,021,398 downwards.
TCAGTCAAATGATGTTTAACACTAAGCCAGTTAGCATTTATTTAGTAAAAATTTAACAATTAAGAAACCCAGGTTGCTCCCTGCAGTCGCTTGCTCTGGGTTTCTTAATTGTTAAATTTTTACTAAATGAACACTAACTATTACATAGTGGTTTCTTGCCCTAGATAACACTGAATAGGGTGAAAACATTTCAAAATTAAAATAATTTAGTGAAATCTTGTAATCAAAGAATTAATTGGGTGATTTTCACTCCGTAAATTTACAATAATTGAGTAAAACATGAAGTACTGTCTAAATAAAAGTAATTCATATTTACCTTGAATAAACTTGCCAGTATATTAAATTCTAAGTATTGTAAAATTGTTGCTGTCTGCATTTAACTCTTGATTTGCACTATCAGTATTTTATCAAATGTTGCTGCCTGCAAAAACTAGTTGCTTCTTGCACAAATGTATAGCTGCCTCCAACTTAGAACTTCTAGTCTAATTCTTGGTTGACAATGTTAAATACTATTGGTTCAAAAAGATGTATTGAAGAAATGGGTGTTTGGGGGCGAAAAGTAACTAAAAAGTGTACTTTGATTTGGATTAGAATGTGCATCATCTTGATGCTATAATTACTACGTATGATAATATGCAAACTCCTGTATGAGAAGGATGAATAAACTGATACTTATCTATACTTTCACTCTGCTAATAGTTTGTGAGGTACGAACTGTAATAACCAGCAGTAACGAAGCCGCCTTTACGCCATAACGTCCGGGCTTGCACCTTTTTTTGCAAATGCATCATTATATCTCCTGGAAGTGCCTGCAGATCAAAGGAAATGCATCCTAAAAGTCTTCCCCAACCACATAGAATCTAATGGGCTTGCACATTATTTTAGGGTCAGCTACGCCACTGACTGGGAACCAGTTTATCTGATAGTTGATATTTCATGTCTGATCTGTAACTTTGTCTTACATGGAGGGATTTTTATATATCTTGACACAAGTGATCAACATGTCATTTGATGTGTCACCTGCATTTACCTGTAGAAATACCCAGACCTTTGCATCAGATGTTAAGGTCAAGTTTACACAAAGGTCAAGGTCACACTTTAATGTAAAAAAAACCCCAATGAAATTGCGTGTATAGTCTGAAACTGTATGACAGACAGTCTGAAACGTTGGTCGACTACTCTTGATAGTCATGGATACATTTAAATCCCAAACCATTATGAAAAATATTGTTATTTTCATAGGCCATTTGTGGAGCATATGACGCTTACCAGTGACATTTCTTATTTTCATTTTATAATACTTTCCATCTATTTTTTCCATTTTAGATGAGTTGAGAAGTTGTGAAGAATTTATAGCGGGCTCGCAGATGTGGTAATTGACACGCTATGCAACTTCCTGTTCATTTTGAGTTACACAACTGCTGCTGTGAGCCAGGCAAAGCTCTGGTATATCGATGGGACGTTTGAAGTATAAAAAGGTATATCCTTTAATTAATACTGATTTATTAAGTAACAGAATACACAATCATACCAAAAATGGTTTATAAACTGTGTTTATTATATCGAAAACCTGAAATATAAAACATGGAAGACATGTTTAAAATTTCTTATGCTTATTTTACTATGCGCAGAAATGTTGTTGACTGGCCTTTGTTGATGATCGTAGAGTTTTAATGGAAACTGATGAGACCTGAAAAATAGAATTACATTTTTCTATACTCTGTAGCCAAGCCCAATTAGCTCAGTCGGTTACGCATCTGACTATCAATCCAGGGGTCATGAGTTCGAATCCCCACCCGGCAACAGTCTCCGTGATGATTGATATACGACATTGTGTATCTCTCACCACTGATTCATTATCATTCGTCTCTCACCACTGATTCAATCAATTCTATACTCTGTAATAATATGCGTTTAAAAACTTGGCAAAAAACTGCGGCTTATAATAGTATATGAGAGTGACGTTAAACACCGTACAACAATAGAGTCGTACTCTCATACAAACAACCAAAAGATATGAATTGCATTAAAAGAAAGCTTAATACTAAATTACCTTGATTTGTGCATAAAAAACCAGCCCAATAAGCACAGTAATACAGTCCAGAATACACCAAGTAATGACACAATAATTCAATTTCATTGTTTTTAACAGTGCAAAAATAATAATATGTACTGAGTCGGACCATTTTGATGGTTTGTGTTGGAGACGGTAAACATAGCATTAATATTTATGTACTGTATGATCAATGTTTGTATGAAAATACTTGCTATGTAATTTCTTTTCCTCTGACACTGTACATACATGTATAAAGGAAGGTCAGTATATTTTTTTATCCCCCGCCACCGTCCCCTGCTGTCCACAACATATCTCCTTCAGTTGTGATTGAAATTTTAAATAACTGGCACAAATGTTCACTAGGACAAGACGATGTTTCATGCAAATGGCTTGGGTCTGTTCGTTAAAGGTTTAGGTCATGGCTCAAGGTCAAGTGTTTGGAAATCCAATGTATACACTGTGTTTCCTCTCGTCCGGACCGTATCTTCTTTAGTTGTGATTGGAATTTTAAATAACTTGGCACAAATGTTCACTAGGACAAGATAATGTGTCCTGTGAATAGCTTGGGTCTGTTCGTCAAAGGTCAAGTGTTTGAATTCTATGTATACACTGTGTCGTCCTGTCCGGACTTATCTTTTTAGTTGTGATTGCATTTTTAAATCACTTGGCACAAATGTTCACTAGGACAAGATGATGTGTCATGCGACTGACTTGGGTCTGTTCGTCAAAGGTCAAGGTAACAGCTCCGTCTGTCCGTCAGCTGCTGTCTGGACCGTATCTTCTTTAGTTGTTATTGGATTTTTAAATAAATCAGCACAAATGTTTAACTAGGACAAGATGATGTGTCATGCGAATGAGTTGGGTCTGTTCATCAAAGATTGTTTTTCTTTTGTTTTTGAGTTATAACTTACATATTTATGGTTCAGTTTAGAACATCATACCAGTGTTCACTGGGACACGACAGTGTGTCATATAACAGTCGGCTACGTATTTCAGTTCGCGGCATTTACATGTGATTTCCGTGCTCAGCGACTTTTTCATTTTGCATAATTTAAATCCACTTCTCTGGAAATGCCTCTAAGGGTTAAAGGGGTGGCAGGGGATATGACCACGTTAGTGGCAACCTCTTGTTCTTTTTTAAAAAAAATTTAGTTTTGCATATACATGTAAATATATTTTTTTCCATTTTAGATATATTGGGGTCTCCATCAGTGAGAAGTCGATAGTAGACTGGCAGATGTGACACACGCCGCACTATGACACTTCCTGTTCACCTCCAGTTACCCAGCTACAGCTGGTGAGCCAGGCAAAGCTCTGGTATATGGATGGGATGTTTAAGGTATTATATAGTATTAAGTCGTCTATAAAGTATTCTTTGATTTTTACTCTAAATTTAATTTAGCTCATTTTCAAAATAAGCTCACTGTGAATATTTCCAACATGAAAAACAATACTGGGAGTGGTGCTGATGTTGATCAAGGTTAAGGTTACTAAAAATAGAAAAAAAAACAGGTTTCAGTCAGTAAGTTTCCTTGAGATATTTTGATGAAATTTTGTGTTTATGTTTTTAACAGGGAAACGAAAATTGGGATTTGTTTTGAGGTAAATCAGATCAAAGTCACTGTTACTTAAAATAGCAAAATAGTCTCCATTTAGATATTCGTGTATGTTATTGAAATTTTGTATAAAGGTTCCAGACATAAAAATAATTTGTGGAATTTGTATTAAGGATAACTGGTCAAGGTCAGTAGTACTAAAAATAGAAAAAAGATGGCTTCCCATCAATAGGTTTCTGTTAAGAATTTCCAAGGTTGAAGGTTAAACAGTACTCAAGCACACTTGGTCTAAATCTCTGCAAGTAACTGATTTCCACTTGAATGGGTAATGTTATATAACAATCGTCAAGGAGACTTGGTAAAATAAGGATTCGAACTCACGACCCCCTCCGCTTATGCTACCAATCGCATTTTCTGCAATATGCGATTTTTTATTACTAATTGTGAAAAAGAAATTAGTGCTTTTCCTAATTGTGCGAAACTTACAAAGGAGAGAAAACAATTCGCAAATCGTCATCATTCCAGCCACTGCTTTAGATATATTCAATTATTTTAGTTAAAATGTAAAGTGGCATTATTAGCCACTTCTTTTTTCCCATGATCAGGTCACAGGTGTGAAAGTTTACAAGTCGAGTCATTTAAAACTATTTACTTAATTTCAATGCTTTTTGACGAGTGCATCGAATAAATTGATATAGGCCAACTGACACCATTGCTAATTCCAAGACATAGGCACTATTCCACGCTTGCTTCCATACTCATATCGGTGACTCAATAACAGTAGATATATCACTGGTCATATAGATGACTCATTTTTAATTGCAATATTATAACACTTCCACTTAATGTTGATTTTCCTGTAGACGGACAAATCCCAAAATAAATTTACACATTGCATCATAGTGTTACTATTTAAAGTTTTTATAAAAATAATGCCTTATTGTAAATAGGGTCATCACACAATAATTAACACATGATCAGGTGAGTCTGTCGTCACACATGATCAGCGCGGTCAGGTGAGTCTGTCTATTTTTGAGGTGCAAGATGTTCTGGCGTCTCATCAGTATATACTTCTGATATTTGATGTCTGCACATGATTGCTATTTACTACGAATGCTGAAATGTAGGAGTGTCCATACTAATTAGTATAGGCATAGTGCCACCATTGCAAAAAGGAAGTGCTTCCGTGGGGTAGTCGCATAATGGCGGTTGTAAATAATCCTCAATTCTTCTTCTTTAAAAATGCATTTTCCTATTTTTAATGCTCATTTTTTTATTTGAATGGCATTATTGATGTATTTTGAACATATTGATAGCATTGTCATGTTTGAATTGTGAATTTAGAAAAAAAAATGATGCTTGGAAATTGGGGTATGAATTCATGATTTCGGAAGTCTACTTTCACTTTGTCACCAGTGTACACACTGAGCAGAAAAAAATCTCTTATATGACACATGACCCTACTTTTCTCATCATATTTTGATAGTGCAGAGGTTGACAAACAGTAAAATGTAGGTTTCACTTCTTTCATTTGGGACCTTCTATGAATGACAAGCCTTCAAACTTTTATTATTTACTATAGAATAAAGAACAAAAATCAATGGTGGGGTTACACCTATATCGCATATAGTCATTAAAGCAAATTACCGACTTTCTTCATGTCATCAATCATGGTTGATATTGAATTGATGTTAGATTCAGAAATGTTAAACATTATTACAGAAAAGTTCTGTAATATGCTGTAATAGGCCATATGTTGTGTAGATTCAGATCAGTCCATTTAAAAGTATGTAATAAAGTTGTGGACGATCGCTTCTTTAGTCGAACTAATTATAATTGTAGTGTATTATTGAGAGCATTTTACAAGTAAACAAAACAATGCAATTGTAAAGGGTTTTGTCAGCATTTAATTTCAACAAATACAGGATAGTCACAATTTGAAACGGTTTATTTTGTAAACAAATCGTAGAATTTGTTTGAAGCAAACAATACGAAAATATGCGAATTAGCTTACCTTGAGAAATCCGGTCTAAAAGTCAGCGCCTCCAAAAGTAGGATCCTAAAAGTCGGCCCATAGGTTTCTGCAGTCCTGTTTGTTAGGGATATTTTAAGACTTAACTATTAATGACTCCGTGTCCAGCCTGTAACTTTGTCATGCTTAGATGGATTTTATAAATACTTGCTACAAATGATCAACATAACATAACCCAGACTCCAAGGTCAAGATCACAATTTAACTTTGTTTGATAACACTTTCAGTCTGACTGAGATTTCGTGTCTGATCTGTAATTTTACTTTGTCACCTATGGATAAATTTCAGAAACACTTGGATCAGTTGATCAACATGACATAATTAAGTTTTGCATTTATATAAAGCCCAGAACCTTTTCTCAAAGGTCAAGGTCCCACTTTCAATTTGTTTGATATTGCGTGTCAGGTCTGGTCTAACTTTGTCTTTAACTTGACTCATTTGATCAAGATGACATGACAACGTGTCACAGGTAAGACCTAGACCCGTACCTCAAAGGTCAAGATCACACTTTGAGTCTGTTTGAAGTTCACGATGATTCTGTAACTTTATCATACATGGATGGATTTCAAAAACACTTGGCTCAGTTTATTGATCAACATGACATTACAACGTGTCACGTTAAGACCCAGAACCTTACCTCATGGTCACACTTCAGTTTGTTTGATATTTCATGTCTGGTCTGTAACTTTGTCTTACATGGAGGGATTTTAAATTAGCTTGACACAAGTGATCAGCATGTCATGATGATGTGTCACCTGCATTAACCTGTAGACTGTTACATCAGATGTCAAGGTTATACAAAGGTCAAGTTCATGCTATAATGTAAAAAACATGAAATTGCATTCTAGTCTGAAATGTCAGTTCATTCCTCTTGATATTCATGGATACATTGCTACTTATTATAACTTATATTGTTATTTTCACAGACCATTTGGGGGACATGTGACACTTACCAGTGGCATTTCTTGTTCTTTTTAAAATTATTTAATATTGCATAATATATACATGTATTTTTTCCATTTTAGGTATATTGGGGTTTCCATCAGTGAGAAGTCGATAGTGGACTGGCAGATGTGACCGTTCCCGCACTAGTCTATGACACTTCCTGTTTACCTCCAGTTACCCAGCTGCAGCTGGTGGGCTAGGCAAAGCTCTGGTATATGGATGGGATGTTTAAGGTATAAAAGTGTATTAAGACATCTATAAAAAAATTCTTCTGTATAGTCTCCTATGTAACAGAAACATCCATGTGAAATTCAAGATGGCGGCCATTACTAAAAATAGTCGTAAACTTAAAAAAATCTTCTCATGAACGGCCCAACAGATTTTGAAAATGTTTATGTAGTAATGAGAACCAACTATAGTTTTGTTAGATTGTTCAAATGGTGTCCCTATGGTTAAAAATGACCCTGCCCCGAGGGTTCAAATAGTGGACACATGTCATTTTATGGAAAATGGAAATGATTTTGCCTTTATCTTCACAGAAGCATTGTTTGGTGAAGGAGATTCAGATTTGTAAAAATGACTAAGTTCCACTGTCTTAAGGGGTCAGGAGAGAGAAAAAATTGGTAGTCACAAAAATTGTTTTCTTAAGAATCGGTATATCAGATTTGTTCATATTTGGCATAAATTATCCCTATGTGTAGGGATATAATTGCAGATAAAATTTACGGGCTAAAATTTATAGGGGCCCTGTAAGGGGACTTAGAATTTTACATAGGGTTACTATGGGAAAACAGAAAATTCTCTTTTTTTCTCATCTTTTCTAAAACCACTAGGCCAATTAAACTGAAACTTCACATGGATGTTTCTATTGCATAGGAGACTATACAGAAGATTTTTTTTATCTGAAATTCAAGATGGCCTCCATTACTAAAAATAGTCCAAAACTTGAAAAATCTTCTACTCATGAACGGCCTGACTGATTTTCAAAATGTTTATGTAGTGATGATAACTAACTATAGTTTTGTAAGATTTGTTCGAATGGTGTCCCTGGGTTCAAAATGACCCCGCCCCGTGGGTTTAATTAGGGGACACATGTCATTATAATGTATATATATTTTTTTTTAAATGGAAATGATTTTGCCTATATCTTCACAGAAGCATTGTTTGGTGAAGGAGGTTCAGATTTGTAAACATGACTAGGTTCCACTGTCTTAAGGGGTCAGGAGGGGCCCCAAAGGGGTAATAATTGGGAATTACAAAAATTGTTTTTTTAAGAACCAGTCAGATGTGTTCATATTTGGCATTAATTATCCCAATGTATAGGAGTTTGATTGTAGATAAGAATTTAGGGCCTAATATTTATAGGGGCCCTGTAAGGGGACTTAGAAATTTACATAGGGATACTATTGAAAGACAGAAAATTCTCATTTATTCATCTACTGTATTTAGGCAAATTATTATTCAATATGAGTTCTGAAGTATCATCAAGTCATAGGAAATAAGATTTGGTCAAGTAAGGATAATTGATTTTCCATAAGGGGCCAGAGTGGGTAAAAAAGGGGTCAAAATAGAAAGTTTTCAAAATCTTCTCGACAACCGGTCTGTCTAATTTGTTCGTATTTGATATAGATTATCCCAATGAGTATGGGTTTAATATCTGTACAAATTAAGGGTCTCCTTTTTTTCATTCATTTATGACTCTTTTTTTTTTTTTCAGTTTGAGTTTTGAAGAATCTATTTGTCATAAAAAATAAGATTTTATTCCATAAGGAGAATTGACTTTCCATAAGGGGCCAGGGTGGGTAAAAAGAAGGTTAAAATAGAACATTTTCAAAAATCTTAAAATTTCCAAAAAATACTAGGGGGAAATTGAAAATGTTCATTTTTAAATCCAACTATGATTGTTTTTATTCATTTTGAATTTTGAAACATCTTCTTGTCAAAACAAATAAGATTTTGTGTGATACCAAGGATTGACCCTCTAAAAGGGGCCAGGTGGGGTCACAAAATGGTTAAAATTGAACATTGTCAAAAATTTTCTTCTCAACAACCGATCAGTCAGATTTATTCATATTTGATATAAATTATCCATATAATAAAGAGTTTTAGGTTTGTACAAATCAAGAGGCACTGGGATGTATAGAGGCCCTGTAAGAGGTCTTGAGTTTTACATAGGATTACTATGGGGAAATTCTCATTTTTTCTTCCATTTGTGAAAATATGTTGTTTAATTTGAGATCTAAAGCATTGTCTTGTAACAATAATCTGATTTTGTTCTATAAAGAGGATTGAATTTCCATAAGTGGCCAGGGGGTGTGTGGGGCAATAAGGTTAAAATTGGGAATTTTCACAAAGCTTCCTCTCAATAACCTTTCAGTCATATTAGTTCATATTTGATATAAATTATCCTTACATCAGCAAGGATTGAAGAGTCTGCATATCAAGAGGCTGATATATATTTGGGGATATGTAATGTGTTTTTTACTTTCACTTAGGAATATTATAGGGAAAACTGACTATTTTCATTTTCGCACCCATGTGTACAAAAAAATTTCTTTTTTAAGGTCTAGAGCATTTCTGCTCATAACAAATCCCTAAGAGTGGGTGATTAAGGTTCTGACAAATCAAGGGGCTAACTCAACTGTTGTATAAGGGTTCAGTACAGGGACTTTATTTGTTTTACAGATGAATGGTATGGAAATTTAAAGTATTTTCTTTTCATTGCAATTAAGTTTTTGTTCAGTATAGGACTGGTGTGGTGGGGGTATGTATCTAAGTTGTTAAGAGGACCCCAAAAGAGGGTAAATATTGTGAAATTGCAAAAAGTGCTATGGCCACTATGAGTCAGTAGAGCGTCCTCAGGCCCTCTTGGTCCTCTTGTTTATTCATTTAGTGTACATTACCCAGGCATTGTTACATAATTATATTGAAGGAACCTGTGCTATGTAGTTTTCCCAACTACTTTAAAGATAAAGCTAATTTTCCCAAAGTCAGGGGTCCTGACCCCATTCCCAAAAGTGCAAGCAAGAGCCCTGCAGTTTTGTGAATAATTCCAACATGAAAAAAAGACCAGGAGTGGGGCTGATGTAAATCAAGGTCAAGGTTACTGAAAATAGGGGAAAAAAAACAGTTTTCAATCAAGAAAATAGGGTTCAAGTTTTGATAGGAATGTCTTCTTCTGATATTAAGAGAATAAGAGCAGGTGTTCTTCAGGGGTCTGTTTTAGGACCATTGTTATATTTAATATATATTAATGATATTGCTAAGTATTGTTTGATTATTTGCTGATGATAGTTAACTTACAGTATCAATGTCTAATATAGATGATATTGAAGGATTTTTAACCATGATTTATACCTTATATCAGAATGGTCTAAACAGTGGTTAGTTCAATTAATCCCAATAAAACGAAAATGTTGTTTTTATCTTTAAATAACCAAATCTGGCGACTGAGAATTTTTCTTGATAATATTCAGTGAATAAGTGCTTGAAAGAGATTTAATATCCATAAAGGGCCAACAGGGTCCCAAAGGGATAAAATTGTGAAATTTCAAAAAATCTTCATCTTAATAACTGTCGTTGTCCGTTTAAAATATATCTCAGTTTTTTCTCTGTTTCAGAACTACTGATATTGTAGTGACTTAATAAAACACTCATATTACATTAATAAAGTTATACAAACAATCTATACTCAAACGCAAAAGAAAGTGTGCACTTTAATTTTTTGATTATTTTAATTCTACAAAGTATAAAGTTGTCAAATTTGAAACATAAGAATATCGGTCGTTACGGTTTATATCCACAACGAAAAATCAGTCAAATTATGACTAGTTATTACGTAATAGCTCAAATTGCGATTTTGCAGGATTTCCATATGGAACATGTATACATAAGTACAAGTGGCAGAACTTGTTTTTTATGCCCCCCAAAAAATTTTTGGGTGGCATATAGTAATCGCAGCGTGCGTCTGTCTGTCCGTCCGTCCGTCCGTCTGTCCGTCCGTCCGTCCGTCCGTCCGTCCGTCCGATATTTTGTTTCCGGCCTGTAACTTTGTCATGCATAGATGGATTTTGTTGATACTTGCAACAAATGATCAACAGAACATGACATGTCGCAAGTAAGACCCACACTCATACCTCAAAGGTCAAGGTCACAATTTCTGTTTGTTTGACAACACTTTGAGTTTATGTGAGATTTCGTTTCTGGCCTGTATTTTTGTCATGCATAGATGAATTTTAATGATACTTGTTACAAATGATCAACATAACATCATGACATGTTGGGGGGCATGTGACACTTAACAGTGACATTTCTTGTTCTACATTCTTTCACACATGCATAGTGCGAATATCACTGTAGACTTTGAAAATTTGTAACAGCGAATATGCAACGACTATCAGAATGTCAGCATATTGACGCCTTAATGATACTGGGCAGAGGTACAACGTTACATGCATTCCATGCAGGGATGTATTTTAGAAGTTATTAGAAACATTTACATACTTTTGCAACAAATTACAGTGAATCTATCTTTGTGTATTTTTTATTTTGACCCCTAATCCATGTAGACGCATTGTACTTTTTATCCAAATTCAAACCATGAAATAAACATATTGGTTAGAAAGGTAATAAGCTAAAAATTGATACCACACATGATAGTAATCCATCATTGGATTTTCAGAAAATCAAAAATAAAATGTGCACACTTTGTTTTGCGTTTGAGTATATATATAGCCAAGTTTAAAACACTATGTTTGAGTATATATATAGGCAAGTTACACTATGTTTGAGTATATATACAGCCAAGTTACACTATGTTTGAGTATATATACAGCCAAGTTACACTGTTTGAGTATATATACAGCCAAGTTACACTATGTTTGAGTATATATACAGCCAAGTTACACTATGTTTGAGTATATATACAGCAAAGTTACACTATGTTTGAGTATATGTACAGCCAAGTTACACTATGTTTGAGTATATGTACAGCCAAGTTACACTACGTTTGAGTATATGTACAGCCAAGTTACACTACGTTTGAGTATATGTACAGCCAAGTTACACTACGTTTGAGTATATGTACAGCCAAGTTACACTACGTTTGAGTATATATACAGCCAAGTTACACTATGTTTGAGTATATGTACAGCCAAGTTACACTATGTTTGAGTATATATACAGCCAAGTTACACTATGTTTGAGTATATGTACAGCCAAGTTCAGCCAAGGTAACTTATGTTTGAGTATATGTACAGCCAAGTTACACTATGTTTGAGTATATGTACAGCCAAGTTACACTATGTTTGAGTATATGTACAGCCAAGTTACACTATGTTTGAGTATATATATATATAGCCAAGTTACACTATGTTTGAGTATATGTATAGCCAAGTTACACTATGTTTGAGTATATGTATAGCCAAGTTACACTATGTTTGAGTATATGTACAGCCAAGTTACACTATGTTTGAGTATATATACAGCCAAGTTACACTATGTTTGAGTATATGTACAGCCAAGTTACACTATGTTTGAGTATATATACAGCCAAGTTACACTATGTTTGAGTATATATACAGCCAAGTTACACATTGAATTGTCAAGGAAGCTCACTAAAGTGCTTTAAATAAGGTAAATAGTCAACTGCCTACACACCAGATTTAATTATTTGACTGTTGTAAAAAAAAAACTGATTTCTTTTTTAGTTGAGAGTAGCAGTAAATGGAATAAATAGGACGAATCTGGGATGCCATCTGACCCCGACAGTAAATGGAATAAGTAGGACGAATCTGCGATGCCATCTGACCCTGACAGGATGCATTGAATGGCCTGAATAAACATCCAGGACTGATGGGCGACCACACAGACCAGTCTCTGCAGCTTATATATAGACATTTGTGCCATAGTGTTAATAAATAGGACTTTACCACCAGTATCATGCATATAATCACATTTGAAGAGCCACCTAAAATATCCAAGTAACATTCAATGATGATTAAGGAAGACTTGCAGTACACCATTTATATATGGTGATGGCATGAACTGTTTATCAAGTGGGCTGTATTTTGAATTATGTTATTTAATGTGTTACCATTTTAAAAACTTTTAACTCGCATTAACCAAAGACTCATGTGAACTATTCTGATCACTTTTTGTCCATCGTCCATACAATCTTGTTAAAATCAGATCAACTTTAAGCTTCCATACTCTCCCTGTAAAGGTAGTATATCAGGATTTTTCAAAATTGGCCAAATCGTTTTTCTCCCAGTATATCATATATACTGACTTCATGTTGCCATGTTACCACAGTGGTGGTGTAGTGGCCAAGTGTCTGCCTTGCATGCGGAAGGTCATGAGTTCCATCCTTGGCAGGATCATACCAAAGACTTGAAAAAATGATACTAGAAGCTTCAAGTGTCTGACATGATATATACAGACCTGTTTACTTCTGCGGATTGTCAGTATTTATATGGTTTTAGGTCAAAACTAAGCACTACGGATAGGAGGTCAGTTGCTACGGACAATCAAAATTTTCATAAATTTTGGTAATTTCCAGCTATTTGTTTTCAATACTTTATAACTCTGCAATCGGGGTCTCGCCGATGAGGCTTTCCAATATGTTGCAATATGTCGAAAAGACGAGTATCGGCTGATGATTCTCCAAAGAAAAAGAAAGCTAGAAATAGTCAACAGTTCAGACAAATTTATATCAATCTTTGGCCGTGCCTTTTGCCATCTGAGAAGGGCAGCACCTATGTTAAATGTAATGTCTACAACTCAGATTTCATCTGCGCTCACGTGGGCCGGAATGACTGCAAGCGCCATTGCGATTCCAAGCTTCACCAGGAATATAAACAATTACGATCAACAACCAAGACCATTGCCTGATTTTTCGGTTCTAGTGCTCAGTTGCACCAGGTTGTAGCAGACCCTAAGTTACCATTGTTCTAGTCATAAAGGTGGTGGTATTGATTTAAACTTTTTTTGGTCTCCATTCCGATGCATATATAAATTAAAAGTTGAATAAATCTTGTTAGTTAACTGCCTTTCTCAGTTTTAAAGTGCTAAAGGGGGCAATTTTGGTAATTGATATGCCAAGTTGCAATTTGGATAATTTACACGCTGAAAAAAGAGAAAATTCAGTATAAAATTTACCCGACAACTAGTAGAAATATAAGGCTCAGAATTCACCAGAATGCAGGAAATTGAATGTAGAAATAAAAAATTTCGGGGGGCAGCATGCCATATTCGCTCACGTCACTTGCTTCACTCACTCGCAAACTACTGACAGATGACTTGAAAAATACTGATGGACACATTTTTGGTTAAACAGGTCTGTATATAGCAGTGCTAAGAATACTCTCTAGTTAACACCATCGTGATGTTAATAAAAAATAGTTTGAAGGGACATTACACATCATATTGCCATAAAAATATTGATGAACATGTCACAATAATATTTTGAAAAGGCATTTCCTAGCTTGCTCCACATATCTAGGTTAGGCAGAAATAGATATCGCCCTTAGAATTTCACCATATTATGCGACGTCAAATGAGTTGCATGATTTCAGTTTGATTTTGATTTGAAATTTGAACTGTTTTACAAATTGTAGAATGTTTGTTTTCATCTTGGAAAGAGTCTGAATGGCGATGTCGTCAACCACTCAAGTGATGTCTATTATTAGAATGGCTATCATGTCATGTTTATCACTCTGATTGAACGATTGTTTTTGTCAAGTTTTGATAGATTTGATATACCAAACAATTTAGATTTAATTTATTTATAATAATATGTTTTTTTATCCATTTCTGATATACTACCTTCAAGGTAATTTTGTTTTTTACATAGGAATTGTAAAACAGAGAGCCCTCTTTCTCGCCCATTTCTGCTGGGATTTTATTAGCTTGACTATTCATAGAATAGGGGGGGCTGATGTACTCGCCCCGGTGTCGGCGTTGGTATTTCATGTTTAAATTTTTTTGTCAGGTTAGATATCTATTCAACCACTCATTTGATATGAATGAAACTTCACATGTGTCTTCAGCATCGTAAGTGGAAATCACAGACATAAGAACCATAACACTGGGTTCATTTTAGCAGAGTTATGACCCTTTTTGGACTTAATTTTTCAGGTTAGAGTTTTTTATCAGGTAAAATATCTATGCAACCAGTCATACAATATGAATGAAACTTTATATGTGTATTCTCTATCATCAATGGAACACACAGAGATAAGAACCATAACTCTGGGTTGCATTTATACAGAGTTATGGCACTTTTAGACTTAGAAAATTTGGTTAGAATGGAACTTCACATGCGTGTCCAACATCCATCAGTAACTCACAGAGATAAGAACCATAACTCTTGATTACATTTTGGCAGAATTATTTCCCTTTTAGACTTAGAAATTTTGTTTTTAGCAGGTAAAAGTTTGTAGTAAAGCAGTTGGGCATTATTTTTGTTGAATATGTATAAGGCCATTTTAATTAATTGCTAGATCATCATCCAAATTTTTCTTAAAATCGGGGAGGGCGGGAGGATTTTATTTTTATGCCCCACACCCCTCAAAAATTTTGGGGTGACATATAGTAATTGCAGTGTCCGTCTGTCCAGTATTTCGTTTCCGGCCTGTATCTTTGTCATGCAGTAGATGGAATTAATGATACTTGCTTTCAGTCATTTTGACATTTCTTGTCCGGTCTCATCTATGGATAAATTTTAAAAACACTTGACTCACTTGATCAACATGACATAATTAAGTGTTGCATGTAAGACCCAGAACCTTTCCTCAAAGATCAAGGTCACACTTTCAATTTGTTTGATATTGTGTGTCTGGTCTGTGACTTTGCCTTTAACTTGGCACAATTTATCAAGATGACATGACGACGTGTCATAAGTAAGACCTAGACCCATACCTCAAAGGTCAAGGTCACACTTTTAGTATGTATGACAACACTTTGAATCTGTTTGAGATTTCAAGTTCGTCCTTTAACTTTATCATACTTGGATGGATTTCAAAAACACTTGGCTCAATTTATCAACAATTGATCTGTAACGTCTTACATTTAAGGATTTATAAATTGCTTGACACAAGTGATCAGCATGTCATGAAGATGTTTCAGCAGCATTTAACTGATGAAATACCCAGACCATTACATCAGATGTCAAGGTCAAGGTTACACAAAGATCAAGGTCACGCTTTAATGTAAAAAAACCCATGAAATTGCATGTGTAGTCTGAAACATCAGTCCATTACCCTTTATACTCATGGATACATCGCTACCTATTATAACAATTATATTGTTATTTTTCAACAACCATTTGTGGGGCATGCGACACTTACCAGTGACATTTCTTGTTTATTTTTATTTTTTAATTGTTTGATGTTTTTTTAAATAATTTTTTTTTATGAAAATAAAAACGGTCAGGGCAGCATGAAAACTAGGGGGTGGGCGGGGATGATAATCTAGCAATTAATTTATTTTGGCCTAAAATTGTCATATTTCTTTGTGCATATGGGGACGCTAGAACATTTTAGCTATACTGGCCAAAGGCCAGAAAGGCTTACAGGATGGCGCGTCGTCTGTCATCCGTAAGCAGCACTCTCTCTGAAACCTCTAGGTCAATTAAACTCGAGTTTCCCGTGGATAAATATTGGGAATTTCCATAATCTCGAAAGCAGGAGCCACTAATCTGGGTCTATCTGTCCGTACATCACACTCTGGTTTTTCGTGCAATAACTTAAGAATGCATGAATCAAATCTTTTGAAATTTTAAAACAATGTTTATAATGACAGAACAGGCTAAGTTTGATTTGAGGGGTTGTTGTTGAAGAGTTATGCCCCTTTAATTTGTGATAAAAATCGTATTTTTGGGGTTTTCTGTGCAATAACTTGAATCAGATCTTTTGAAGAAAGCGTCAAGCATAGATTCCCTGAATTTCATTGTTGCTATAATTATTGCCTATGGAATATGAAGCTTTTGCGAGTCCAGGCACTATAGTATATTGGGGTCTTGTAAGGGAGCTGTGAGGTTTATATATGAATATTATGTGAAAATGAAACCCCCCCCCCCCCCCCAAAAAAAAAATTTAAAGCCTCATTAAACTTCCGGAAGGTGTTTATCGGAAAGAGACAAACATTAATTTGTAAACAAAACCCGATCTTAATTATGTACTATTAATGTGCTTTATTATTATTTTGTCGTTTGCAAAGTCTCTCAATGATCAAATAAACATGTATTCTATCATCTGGAAGAGCAAAACTGACTTAAATTAAAACTAAAAACGACCGTTTAGGAAGTTTAATGAGCTTTAACAAATTGGGTTCAACAAAGAAAATGGAATTTCCAAAAAGGCCCAAAGGACAACAAAAGGGGTGAAACTTCACAAATCTTCCTCTCAATAGTCTTTCTGTCAAACTTGTTCATACATGATATAAACTATCCTTACATCAGCAAGGGATTGACAATTATGCAAATCAAGGGGCTGGAATATTATGGGGATAATTAAAAATTGTCGTTTTTGCATCCATGTCACTGTGTGCTGTGTCCTGTATGGGGACTATGTTTTTACAGTTAAATGTTATGGGAATTTAAATTATTTCCTTTTCATAGTAATTAAGATTTTGTTCAGTAAGTGTGTGGCAGGGGTATTTATCCATAAAGGGTTAAGCTGACCCCCAAAATTATTTATCATTGAAATTTCTAAAAAAGTTATGGCAACTATGAGCAAGTAAAGCGTCCTCTGGTTTTCTAAATCTTTATCAAGCAGTGTTCTATCTACAATTTTTATGCTCCCAAAGGTCAAGCATATAGCTGCTGCGTCGTGTTGCGCTGTCAAAATATATTTCTGGAACATAACTCCAAAAGGCAGTTCACCCACACTTGGAGCCTGGCTAGAATTCACAACTCTGTTATCAATAACGACATAATGATTTCCCCTTTTGAACTTCATTTTAAGATCTTTAAAAGTATGTAAGGGATTCCAACTTGGACCATGAATAAAGAGCATTGTGCCATAACTCTATCTTGAATAATGACAGAATTATCTCCCCTATTTTATACCTTATTTTCGGTAATTGTCAAGAATAAATCTTACTTGCAGGAGGATGATGGTTTTACTCCCATTCAGTCTGAGGTTCATGGCACAGTTAGCTCCATCATTAATGTGACTGACTCTCAATTTAGGGGTCATGAGTTCACATCCGCACCCTGCAGCTATTTCCGTGATGATTGATTGAATATTTTAGCGTTATTTTTATGCCATTGAGGGCTAACAGATGATCAGTTAACATAACCACAGTTTCCCAGGAAAGAGAATTAAGTGAACTGAATGTCAATTTGCCTTCAATGGCATAAAAATGATACTTAATATTCAATCAAACAAATCATTTAGACTTTTTCCCCAACAATAAAACTGGACATTCAAAAACAAAAAACCTAATAGTATAAAAGGGAGATTCACTAATTAAGGACATGTACTTCTTATCCATCAGTTTTATAGATACTCTAGTTGTACTTAAAGTAGAAAAAATTTTAGTAGTTATGTCCCATTATTTTAAATCTGTTACACTATTTTATCAGTTTTATTTCCCCAGTCACTTGTCGACCATTTTTTTGCAGACTTGTTTAAGAGCTTCAGTACGATGTCTTGTTGCACACATTGTTGTGTTTGGGAAGTTGTGACTCTTTCATTTTCTTTAATAGAAACTATTCATTGCTATTCCTCAAATTTGTAACTGATTTTGGCCAAACTTGCTCGGGAGTTTCCAAATGATGTCCAGTTGTGCATACAGTTTGTTTCCAAAAGTGCCTTGCTGCTCATGCAATAGATATCAGAAATAAATGTGTCTGTAAATTACCTCCCTTTACATTATTTTAAATTATCATGTTAGCAGAGTTGTGAATTTACAGCCATTTTCTCAGTTCTTTCACTTTATAGCTGTCAATTGGGGAGCATCCATCGGTTCCGCAGATACTTTCTTGTTATTATAAATATAATCTTAATAGCTTAGTTTGTCAAATCCAAAAATCACATTTTAATTGAAGCGATAAACTTGAAATAAAATCAACATTCTAAGAAAAGACTGCACTTAAATACTGTTTGATGACCTTCACATCATCATCCAGACTCTTTCTAAGATGAATCAATTTTTAGTCTGTGTAAACCTTTATAACGGATCAAATTGAAATCAAAATGAAATCGAGTGATTCATTTAATATATACATGTAACAACATTTGTTGCCATTTTAAATGAGAAATCTATTTTAGTCTAACCAAGGTGCGTAGCCCAAATTTGGAAAGCCCTTGTCAATACATTATTATGGCATGTTTAAATATATATTTTTTCGGCAATATGGGTCAGTGAGTATATATAGGCATGGAATATTGGGAAAAAATGTTTTTTGCCAGTTATAAAATTTGAAAAATCCTGATATATTTATTCCCTTTAAGCCAAAAAACACATGAAACCATAAACTGTTGAGCAAAATTTGTTAAAATTTGGCCTAAATTATCCTTTTAAATAGGGCTTTCAAATAATCAGGTAATGACGATGTGAAGGCTGTCAAGTAGTATTTAAGAGCTGTCTATTTTAAGAATGGGAATTTTTATTCAAATTAACTCCAATTTAAATATTGATTTTGTTACTTTTTGGCAGATTTGACATACCAAACCATTCAGATTTTGTTTATTAATGATAATGAGATGCTATTTATCCATTGTATAAACAATTTTGTTTTTAAGAAGTGTTTAGCATTTTTCCTGATTTTATCCTTTTAAGTTTTCATAAGGTGCCACAGTGTCCCCAAAAGGGTTAAAATAGTTAATTTTTTGTTCAACTGTTTACAGGGTCCTCAGTGGCCAGGTGGTTTAAGGCTTCATCCCAAGATCACTCCTCTCACCTCTAATGTTGTAGGTTTAAGTCCTTATTGCTCCAAAAATTTTATAGGGGAAAGTTTGTCAGTAACTTGCGTAAGGACAGTGGGTCTACTGAGATTCATTGAGGTCTTCCTCCACCAATACAACCTGAATTGTGTTGAAAATGGCATTACCAATTTCTGGCTTTACTCCCCTTCCATTTTTTCTTTCAACACACCGATATACTTATTTACCAACTATACATAGTTATAATTATATATGACATTGCGTCTCATTGTCAGGAAGTTATCAGTTGGAGAGATGGGTGTGCTCGAGTACTGGTTCACCTTCCAGAATCCCAGGAAAGATGGTTAACTGAGTGTCAATTTACCTCAATGGCATAAAAATGATACTAAATATTCAAAAAAACAAATTATTTAGATTTTTCTTCACCAGTAAAACTGGACATTAAAAAATGTAAAAACCTTTAATAGTTTGAAAGGGAGGTTCACTAATCCAGCACTTCTTAGATAAATATCCATCAGTTTTACTTAAAGTAGAATAAAGTCCAGTAGTTATACCCCATTATTATATATCTGTCACATTTTCTTGGCACACTGGTTTAAGAGTTTCAGTATGATGTCTAGTTTCACACATTGTTGTCTTTGGGAAATTGTGGCCCTTTCATTACCTTTAACGTAAAGTCTATTTATTGCTATTCCTCAAATTTGCAACTGATTTTGGCCAAACCTGCTCGTAACTTTCTGAATGATGTCCAGTTGTGCATACAGTTAAAATTGCTTTGATAGGAAATAAAAGGCACAGAAGAATGTTTCCATTTCTGGTTAACCTTCCCAATTCAAGGAAAGAGGGTTAAAGTTAACTGAATGTCAATTTGCCCTCAATGGCATAAAAATGATACTAAATATTCAAACAAACAAATCATTTAGATTTTTCTCCACCAATTAAACTGGGCATTCAAAAACATAAAACCTCTTCAATAGTTTAATGGAAGGTTCACTAATCCAGCACTTTGATAAATATCCATCAGTTTTACCGATACCATAGTTGTACTTAGTAGAATAAATTCCAGTAGTTCTGCCACGTTATTATCAACCTGTCGCACTTTCTCGACATTTTTATTCCTCCTTCACTTGTCAACCAATTTTGGGCAAACTTGTTTAAGAGCTTCAGTATGATGTCTAGTTTCACACATTGTTGTCTTTGGGAAGTTGTGTTGATAAATTACCTCCCTTTACATTATTTTAAATTATCATGTTAGCAGAGTTGTAAATTTACAGAAATTTTCTCAATTCTTTCCCTTTACAGCTGTCAATTTTTAAAAATTAAATATGCAAATGTTGAAACTGTTTGGAGTGCATAAATTCAAAAGCATATCTTCAAGCTAGTAATTGGGTGGGTGGGTTCGGGCGAGGTTTGTGGACTGAAAAAATATGCAAATTAGTATGCAAATGAATTTCACTGGTCATGTTAAAGAAAACAACAAATTTTCAATTTTACATATTTATTAATTATCAATAAACTATATTATAAACAATACAAATGTGTTCACAAAATTTATTACAACCAATTCCACCCTGTACAAGGAAACATCAATATTGCTATAAAAGTTTTGACTGATGACTGGCACTGGTGCTCCAATATAGCCTTCCATTGCAAACATGGCAACAACAAAGGTAGGACTAGGTAAATCTCACTTGCTGTGCAATGTCCACTTTCAGTGGAGAAATCCAGAAATGCTATTTGTATGTCCATATTATTTAGCCATGAGCATGACCCAAATTTATTCTCATCTGGTGTTTAATTGAAGCCAGATTTATCTCCCCTGCAAACTGCAGTATTTTTCTCAGTCTTCAATAGTATAGAGTTTTTATACTGAAAAGATAAAGAAACACCAGGTGAATTTCAGAGCCACATTATCAAACTAGTATAAGCAATATTTCACAGTTTTATAATATGTTTGTAAAGATATTTCATTAATGATTTTGTCAAGAATAATCATTGGCAAAATCATGAAATACCTTTATTCTAAAACTGTAAATATCATTTACAATAGTTTGATAATGGGACTATGAAATTCACCTGGTGATGTTTCTTTATCCTTTCACTAAAGTATATTGTTAAAGAATATCTATATATGCATATATATATAATATAAACACAATAATTATAAATCTGCCTGATGTCCATGTATATTGTCAATGAACAAGAAATGTAGATGTATTCCACAAAAAAATGGCATTGGTGTTTAGGAAATGCAACTTTTGAATACTCTCCATGTGTCTGGTTATACCATTTATTTTTAATATTTATCAAATTTCCATTACTAATTAAGAAAGGCTGTTGTCCTCACTTAAGATCAAAGGAAAAACTTCTTATCAATTAATATTTATTACTATTTCTTAATATTTACTACTATTTCCACTGCTCTGCTATTTAGAGTGACCATATTAGAGATTCTAGAAAACGTCAGCCATAACTTTAACAGCCTTTGCATCACGGCACGTATCGTGCTGAAGACACTATCTAGCCTTCAATGTCCTCTCAAGTTTTCGATCGACTGTCACGACAACCACCGTCACCCTGGTTAAGCATACAACTACAGGTACCATTATTGTAGGTTGCCAAGCATACATCTACAGGTACAACAGTAGGTGCCGATAAATGCATGAAAGGAAGCCTGCCTCCAATAGCCCAGTCACACATGATGGAATTAAAGTAGATTGTTTATTTTCAGTACAGGTAATTGAAATGCAAGAGTTGGCTTTGAAACTAATTACTAAAAACTGTTTTTCATGCATATTTTTTTGTTTTTTGTTTTTTAAGTTAATACATCTCTTGATAATTTAAAAGACTGTTTTAATGCAATGGTGCCATAAAATTAGTGTGCAGTATTTGATCAGTATAAAAAATACTTAAATTGAGGCATACAGTTGGAGTCTTTGTTATTAAGTTGAACATTTAACCAAACTTGTGCATCATAAGAAAGCATTTTATAGACAGATCTCAATGTAGTTTAAATGTTACTAGTTGGGCATCTCTTATTGTTACACTGACAGTCTTTCTAAAGTAATGAAGGACCGAGCTTGGCTCAAACCCATGACCTCAGTAGTAGGTGAGACGGTGCCTAAGACAATTTGACCATGGATAACCGGACACCATTTGTAAAGTGTGAGCTCAATGTATTTTAAACAGAAGTTGGGTGTCTTATGGTTGCTCTGGAAATCATTATACTGACAATCTTTTTCAAGAAGTTATTGGACCGAGCTTGGCTCAAACCCATGACCTCAGTGGTAGGTGAGACGGTGCCTAAGACAATTTGACCATGGATAACCGGACACCATTTGTAAAGTGTGAGCTCAATGTATTTTAAACAGAAGTTGGGTGTCTTATGGTTGCTCTGGAAATCATTATACTGACAATCTTTTTCAAGAAGTTATTGGACCGAGCTTGGCTCAAACCCATGACCTCAGTGGCGAGAGGTAAGTGATCTTGCTTAAGTCTTGTTCATGGAGGACCTTTTGTCATTTGCAGAAAATGAGCTCAATGTAGCTCATACATGCATGTCTGTTATATAAAAGAAACAATAATACTTTCAATGTAAGCACATGCATATTGTCAGTCAACACTACTGGAATACATTAAGTCCAATACAAATGTTTTATGTAACAGTTTGGATATTTACATAAAAATGAAAGTAGGTAATGGTTATGTGTTGCCAGTATAGTCAGCCAACACCACTATAATCAATACATAAAGTCTGAGGCAAATGTTTCATGTAACAGTTTGGATATTTGCATGAAAATGAAAGTAGGTCATGGTTATGTGTAGCCGCAATTGTCAATAAATACTACTACCGGTATAATCAATACATTAAGTCTGAGGCAAATGTTTCATGTAACAGTTTGGATATTTGCATGAAAATGAAATTAGGTCATGGTTATGTGTAGCCGCAATTGTCAGTAAATACTACTACTGGTACTGTCAATACATTAAGTCTGACGCAAATGTTTTATGTAACAGTTTGGATATTTACATGAAAGTGAAAGTAGGTCATGGTTATGTGTTGTCAGTAAACACTACTATTATCAATACATTAAGTCTGATGCAAATGTTTCTTGTAACAGTTTGAATATTTACATGAAAGTGAAAGTAGGTCATGGTTATATGTTGTCAGTAAACACTACTATAATCAATACATTAAGTCTAATGCAAATGTTTCATGTAACAGTTTTGGATATTTACATGAAAGTGAAAGTAGGTCATGGTTATGTGTTGTCAGTAAACACTACTATAATCAATACATTAAGTCTGATGCAAATGTTTCTTGTAACAGTTTGAATATTTACATGGAAGTGAAAGTAGGTCATGGTTATATGTTGTCAGTAAACATTACTATAATCAATACATTAAGTCTGATGCAAATGTTTCATGTAACAGTTTTGGATATTTACATAAGTAGGTCATGTATCTTTTATCCACTGTTGTATTGATAAATAGTGTTCACATGTCATTTTTTGTCTTTGTTTTATTTTTATCCCTCACATCTACACCAAAGTGATAAAGTGTTTGTCTGTCCCCTGGGCACCAACTGCCTTTTGTAATATCTAACCCAGGACACCAACTTTACTAATATTAACATTCTTTCTTTTTTCTAATATTAACGTCTTGGCATCATTCCTTTACAACATAAGGAACCATTATTTTTTAATTATAAGAGGGCCACATTGGACCTAGATCGCTCACCTATTGTAAACGAGACAATACCAAAGATGACGGTTTTTAACGAGGCAAAGGCCACACTTCAGACATTTAAATTTGGTCATTTCAGATATCATAGATATATAAAGGCTAAGTTTTGTGAATATCAAATGAAAGCTGCAGGTGCTGGAGAGTACATTAATTCAAATAATGCAATTTTTGGCAATTCAAGCGCCATAACTCCCAGCATTTATTATCCAATTTGGCCAGTTCAATTTGATTCGGTTTGAATAACAGATGATCAGTTGACCACACTTTCCTGGGATCCTGAAAGGTTATTTCAATACTCGTGTACACCTATCTCCACAGGTAACTGTTAACTTTCCCACTCGAATTAGCAGTGAGATGATTGACAATGAGACACAATGTATTATATAAAAACTACAATGACTAGCTTGGCAGGGATTCGAACCCTGAGCTTAAATGGCGGAGGAAGACGTCAGTAGGAATCTACGTGGAACATCCGTCCTTCCACAAGTAACTGACAAACTATCTCATGTATAAATTTTGGAGCGAGAGGGACTTGAACCTAGAACCTTAGCGATGAAAAGTGATCTTGAGATGGTGCCTTAGACCACTTGGCCTCGGAGGGAACCTATTGGATTGATAGCCAGACGCGCTACTGACTGAGCTACCCAGACCCTTGTCCACAGTATTATGGCTATATAACTACTAAGTACTAGGATTGGCTGTGACCAAATGGAAAATACTGGTGCTGCAGTGCACAGATGTTCAAACAGGGATCAGGGTAATAACTAAAGACACATATGATCCAATTTTGGCAGTTCAAATACCTGTCCTAGATATTATATGGTTATATATAACTACTAAGAAAGTTAGGTAAAATAATAAAAAAATTCAGGTGCACACAAAATGTTAACGGATGGACAGGGTGATCAAAATAACTGGAGTTTTGCTAGTGTTCTCAAAAATCGAAAAGAAAGCCAAAAATGTTATTGATTTGAAGTTTACATTTAAAATAGAGAGTTTGTCTAACATGATATATTGAAAATAGAAAGTTTTGTGCTAATTTTAAAATTTTGAGAAAAAAAACCTGATATAGTGATATTGCCTTAAGTTTTGCTTAAATTATACTTATAAGCCCTGTGGTGGGGGCATTTGTGGTCAAATAACGCTGGTTCAAGAATATGTCTAAAATCTTGTGGTTATATAACTGCTGTGCAAGTTTTGTAAAGATTCAATGAAAAATGAAGGTATTATCATATCTACACCATTTTCCCAATATAACTATGTAAAACAGTGGTCCTTGTGGCAGCCCCAAATTTGACCCCAGGGACTCTAATTCAACATATCTTTAAGGGGACTTCCACGCAATGCTACATGTACAATATCTAAGGTCTCGGCTTTAAATTTTCAGAGAAAACGTTTTCTTTAAATTTTGCTTAAAATGTGCTTATAAGCCCAGCGGCTGGGCATTTGTGGTTGAATGACGCTAGTTCAAGAGCTTGTCTGAGATATTGTGGTTAAATAACTGCTGTGAAAATTTGGTTAAGATTTGATAAAAAAAAAAGGGGGGGGGGGCTGCTATCGCTTTTACAACATTTTTTCCTATATAACTGTATGTAAAAAAGTGACCCATGTTACAGTCCCAAATTTTACCACAGATACCCAAATTTAACAAATCTTTTAGGGGACCTCCATGCTATGCAACATGTTAAATATCTAAGGTCTAGGCCTTAAACTTTCAGAGAAATTTTTTTTTATAAAGTTTCACTGAAAATGTGCTTTCAGAGAAAATGTTTATTTAAAGTTTCACTGAAAATGTGCTTATAAGCCCTGTGGTAGAGGCATTTGAGGTCAAATGACGATAGTTCAAGAACTCGTCCAAGATCTTATGGTTATATAACTGCATTGTAAGTTTGGTTAAGATTCAATGAAAAATGAAGGAGCTATCTTGTCTATTAACATTTTCCCTATATAACTCTATGTAAAACAGTGACCCCTGTGGCAGCGCCAAATTTGACCCCAGGGACCCTAATTCAACATATCTTTTAGGGGACTTCCATGCAATGCTACATGTACAGTATCTAAGGTCTCAGCCTTAAACTTTCAGAGAAAACGTTTTTTTAAAGTTTTGCTTAAAATGTGCTTATAAACCCTGTGGCGGGGGCATTTGTGGTTAAATGATGCTAGTTCAAGAACTTGTTTGAGATCTTGTGGTTAAATAACTGCTGTGAAAATTTGGTTAAGATCCAATAAAAAAATGGGGCTGCTATTGCTTCTACAACATTTTGTCCTATATAACTGTATGTAAAACAGTGACCCATGTAGCGGCCCAAATTTGACCAAAGATACCCAAATTCAACAAATCTTTTAGGTGACCTCCATGCAATGCTACAGGTAAAATATCTAAGGTCTAGGCCTTAAACTTTCAGAGAAAATGTTTTTTAAAGTTTCGCTGAAAATGAGTTTATAAGCGCTGTTGCAGGGGCATTTGTGGTCAAATGACACTAGTTCAAGAACTCGTACGAGATCTTATGGTTATATAACTGCTATGCAAGTTTGGTTAAGATTCAATGAAAAATGAAAGTGCCATCATGTCTACTAACATTTTCCCTATATAACTCTATGTAAAACAGTGACCCCTGTGGCGACTCCAAATTTTACCACAGATACCCAAATCCAACAAATGTTTTAGAGGACATAAACATATAAAATATCGTTCCAAACTTTGGACTTTCAGAGAAAATGTTTTTTAACTTTTGCTTAAAATATGCTTATATTCCCTGTGGATGGGGGTGGGGTCATTTGTGGTTGAATGAAGCTGGGTCAATAATTTGCCGAGATCTTGCGGTTATATAACTGCTGTGGAAGTTTGGTTAAAATTCAATGAAAAATGAGGGTGCTATCACGTTTACAAGAAAAAGGTTAACGGATGGATGGACAATTTACCATGACTGACTTGGGACTTATGAAAAAAAATGTTTTAACATATATTTAACTAATGCTTGATTTTCACCTAGTATCAATGTGCAAATCTTATATTGAAAATTTTGGTAAACATTCAAATCAATTCACTGAAAATCTATTGCAGGTGGTACACATGAAATTTTGAATAAATGAAAAATTGCAATTAAGGACTGCACTATCTTCAAATTGAGGAATACAAATGTTCAAAGCCAGATCATTCACCTGAACTTGTACTGAGAGTAAACAATTATTACTTCAACGGCACATGTATAAGACTGGGTTACCACAAGCAGACTAATTTTCATGCACTTACCCAGATTGGCACAGTAGAGCCATCAAGTTAGAACAAGAGATGGATTGATCATTGTTGCATTTCTGATAGGCACACTAGAACTATCAAGTTAGAACAAGAGATTGATCATCATTGTCGCACTTTTTGATAGTTAACAACAGCTATGTGTCGCAATGTCGTCTAGTATCTGCAAACACAGTCACCCTCTTTTGCCTTTCTTTTAATTATTTTTTCCTATTTTCATTATTTTGCTTAAAATGTTGTATTCTATAATACTTTCTGAATTAGTGCAAAATATAGGTTCACATTATTTACGTAATTTTAAAAATG
The DNA here is from genome assembly GCA_029582155.1 of Panopea generosa. Lineage (NCBI taxonomy): Eukaryota > Metazoa > Mollusca > Bivalvia > Adapedonta > Hiatellidae > Panopea > Panopea generosa. The sequence continues at coordinate 61,993,611 of CM055908.1, read as the reverse complement.
GTGAATTGATAAAAATTATAAAAAAACTAAATGAGAACTAAAATGCAAAATATGCTAATTGATATTTTGAATACTGAAAAGACAGACACACAAGAAAGTATCCATAGTTGTCATCTCCATAACATCCAAACCATCACTGCTGTGTTTTGTTAATATTTTTCATCAACATTTCTTGTCCACAGATAATATATGGGCATCAGACAGACTATTTATTGTATTTATCTATTTATATGTATATAATATATATATTCCTTACAATATACAAAATAACTCAATACTAAAGAATGAGAAAAATACTGTGGCTTGCGAGGAGAAAATATGACATACAATAAACACAAATGAGAACAATATCAAGTCATACGCAAAGCTAAACAATATGAACATACCAAGCTTTTCAGAAATCTCACATAGAAGCAGACATCGCTGGACAAGCAAGAAATACAAAGTCGTGTTCACCTCTGTCATTGCCACGTTCACAATGGAAGTCATATTAGAGCACATGTATACATAGATTGATACTTCCAACCAGAAGTAATCCAGTATTTGCCAGCCATTACATTACATCATCATAAAAGCAGCAGATAACAATGCAACAGTTCACTTGGTTGTCTTCATTTTTCTCCTCTTTTTAAATACAGTTCAATACCATAGATTGTGGTTCAATACCATTTAAACATGTTATATATTGGATCCAGTTTTATTAATGGTGATCCTGTAAGTAACAGGTTACTCTCACATGAAGTCTATGGACAGAGCTGAGCCCCAAACCCACAACAGACCCTTAGACACAAAAGTCACAAAGGGTGGTCTTTAAAACACACAAGTTTAGAAAAATAACCTTGCTACAGGATGTGTTAACATCTTTGTCATACATAGAGGGATTTTAAAATAACTCGGTACAGAATGACCACCATGACATGATGTGTTGAGTGGAAGATTTAAGTCTGTAGCTGTCAAATATATGATGTTATTTTTGTATGGTGTTTATGGTTGCTTTCAATAAGATTTCAATTATATCTCGACCGTGTCGACCTAGAACAGTATTCTCAGTGCTGCCACACTGGAGTATCACGCCGCAGACACATGGTATGATACCCACCCAGTCACATTATACTGACACTGGGCAGACCAGACCTAGAACTATCTTCTGAATGCCAAGCACAAAGCCAGGAAGCTTCTAGTGCCATTTTCCAAGTCTATGGCATGACACAGCTAGGGATCGAACCCACAACCTGCCACATGCGAGTTAGACGCTCTACCGCTAGACCACCGCTTTGGTTTTAATCATATAAAAAACATACATGTATTTTCATTCACAGACTGTTTCTGGGGCATTTATCACTTATTAAAGCATTATTTGTTTTATTATCTCCATATAATCAAGCATGTGCCCAAGTAAATTATATCATGAGTGGGGTTTAACCCTGGGGTTTAATCCTGTTTTATTGGTTGAACAAGACGTCAGAGAGTAGAACTATTGTCCATCCAACCTGAACAAGACCTCAGAGAGTAGTACCATTGTCCATCCAACCTCAGTGGTGAGAGACAAGTAACCTTAGAATCAATCGGACATGGAGGATCCCACCCAAAATAGAATTAATTAATAATCTACTGCATATGACATAGCTGCTGCTTCTATCTGATGTGTTACAGTCAAAGCTTTTACAAGCAATAAAGAATATTCCTCACCATGAGTTGCATCATCAGAATTCTATGAATCAGATGTCGAGTTCCCTTAATATTGTCCATATATCTCACATGAATGGTTGTACATAGTGGTGCCACATAGATTGTCTCTCATTACCAGTTGTACAGGGTGGATTACAAAGGTTGAAGATTTCAATAAACTAAAAAAAGCATAATTATGATAATTAATTTTTCTAGCAGATTGTTTTTTTAACAAGAGGCCCAAGAGGGCCTGAGGACGCTCTACTGACTCATAGTGGCCATAGCACTTTATGAAATTCTCCTATGCAATAGAAATATCGGGGCGGGCCATTTTTAACCCTAGGGACAAGATTTGAACAAATCTATATCTGAACCTCCTTCACCTAACACTGCTTCTGTTATGATATAGGCAAAATCATTTCTATTTTAAAAAAAAATAATAAATAAATATTATAATGACATGTGTCCCCTAAATGAACCCTCGGGGCGGGGTCAAATTTAACCCTAGGGACACCATTCGAACAAATCTAACAATACTATAGTTGGTTATCATTACTACATAAACATTTTGAAAATCTGTTGGGTCGTTCATGAGAAGATTTTTTAAGTTTTGGACTATTTTTAATAACGGCGACCATCTTGAATTTCAGACCGAAAAAAAAAAAGAAGATCTTCTGTATAGTCTCCTATGCAACAGAAACATGCATGTGAGGTTTTAGTTTAATTGGCCTAGTGGTTTCAGAATAGATGAAAGAAAAAGAGAATTTTCTGGTTTCCCATAGTATCCCTATGTTAAATTCTAAGTCCCCTTTCATGGCCCCTATAAATTTTAGCCCCTTAATTCCTATCTGCAATCAAACCCCTACACAAAGCGATTATTTATGCCAAATATGAACAAATCTGACATACCGGTTCTTAAGAAAACGACTTTAGTAATCCCAATTTTTACCCTTTTGGGGTCCCTCCTGACCCCTTAAGACAGTGGAACCCATTCATTTTTACAAATTTGAACCTCCTTCACCAAACAATGCTTCTGTGAAGATATAGGCAAAATCATTTCCATTTAAAAAAAAAAAAATATTATAATGACATGTGTCCCCTAATTGAACCCTCGGGGCGGGGTCATATTTAACCCTAGTGACACCATTTGAACAAATCTAACAATACTATAGTTGGTCATCATTACTATATAAACATTTTGAAAATCTGTTGGGCCGTTCACAAGAAGAAGATTTTTTAAGTTTTGGACTATTTTTAGTAATGGCGGCCATCTTGAATTTCAGATCGAAAAAAAAAAAAAAAAATCTTCTGTATAGTCTACTATGCAACAGAAACATGCATGTGAAGTTTCAGTTTAACTGGCCTAGTGGTTTCAGAGAAAGTGCTGCTAACAGACGACAGACGACAGACAATGCGCCATCGCATAAGCACTTCTGGCCTTTGGCCAGTAGAGCTAAAAACAATTATAACAATTTTGAAATTGTGTTTTAGAAAATAGCAACAATGAGCAAATCATATAAAAAACTAAACAAAATCACATGATTTTCCTTAAGGTTTTTAAAGATGCAGCAATTTGATAAAATAAAACATGGTCTAAAAGCAAAATCTTAACAAGAGGCCCAAGTCGCTCACCTGATGTAACTTGTCATTTCTTTTTAAATTTTTAAAATTGTCTGTGTTCACATAGCATTCCTATATAAAAACTTTCGTCCCCTTACTGGGCAAAAATGGACACTAGCTCTTTTATTTGAACAAACTTGAAATCCCTACTCATATCTGGTACCATTTATACCAAATGTGAACAAATTTAGCTGATTTGTTCTTGAGTAAAAGATGTTTAGAAATTCACAATTTTATCCCTTTTTTGGACCCTAATGACCCTTATGTGTATTGAATTCCCTTTAAAGGACCCAGTCTCAACTGTTATGACTAAACAAAACATTATAAATTGCCTTTTCCCAGTGTTCCTATGTACAAATCAAAATCCCCTCACTAGACCCCAATGGAACCTAACCCCTTTATTTGAACAAACTTGAAACCCCTATTCATAGAGATAATTTATTCCAAATAAAAACAAATTTGGCTGGTCAGTTCTTGAGACAAAGATTTTTATACGAAAATTCCACTATGGTAAACTGATAAATCCCCAGGGTTGGGCCAATTTTGGCCCCAGGATCATGGTTTGAACAAATCTGAGAGAAACTGATCAGGTGATACTACATCAAAAATATCAAAGCTCCAGTCTTTGGAGAGTTCTTTTTTAAATTTGAAGAAAAAAAATTATTAGACCCTGGGACAGTGTAAAATTTGACCCCAGGGACACCATTTGAACAAACTAGGGAGAGCTTCATGTAACAATTCTTCACTTCAAATTTAGTAAAAATCAGTCTAGCAGTTTTAGAGAACATGTTTAAAGCAAAAGTTAACGACAGATGCTCGATGGACACAGGGCAATCAGAAAAGCTCAACTCTGAGCCTGTGGCTCAGGTAAGTTAAAAACAACAATACACTGAAATGTAAAATAAATGAATGAATCAGTTTTACAACATACCACCAACACATTATAGGTTATATGACAGGTAGGATGATTCCAGGTTCATTCCCCATGTACAAAAACAACAGATTAACATATAATTGGGGAAAAAAAGAACCAAAACTTGATACTTGGAGAACAGCAGAGTTTCAGCAAATTCTAACCAAATACCCAATTTCCCAGCTCTTGCGATATGCATGAGCTATGGTGTTCCTATTCTTTGCTATCCCTCATTTAGCAGCCTGGAAATACATAGCGGTTGGTAATTTTTTTTTTTTTTTTAAAGGGGTTTAACGCCATTTTCAACACATTTCAGGTTATATATATGGCATATCCAGTTTTATTGGTGGAGGAAGACCTCAGACTGAGTAAAACCACCATCCTTCTGCAAGTAACTGGAAACTTTCTCACCTAAAGTTTTTGGAGCAAACCAGACATGAAATTACAACCTTAGGGGTGAGAGGTAAGTGATCCTGAGACAGTGCCACGGGGGACTGGTTGGTAATTTAATCACAATAATGGACATGACAAAAAGTGGACAAAACTCCCATTCTGAGGATAGCAGAGAATGATAACAATACTTTTCTTACTATGAACAACACACAAACTACAATACAAATAAAATATTCTTGCCATCACTCATTTGGCACCCTGGAACAGCACAGGGGTATGAAATTTAACCACAATAATGAACATGACACCTATCCTGAAGATTTCTATCCTTTTGTAGAGACTGATAGCGATACTATTCTTACTCCCAACAACACACATATTACAACATATATGAAATATTCTTGCCATTACTCATCTGGCACCCTGGAACTACACAGGGGATGTTATTTTTACCACTAATAATGAACAAGACAAAAAATGAAAAATGGACATGACAACTCTTGGAGATTTCCAGCACTTTACAAATTGACAGTGACAAGAGGTGTTAACTTATAACTGGACAGTACACAACACCTGATTTTTCCATGTTTAAGTGATAAAATTAAATATTCCCGAGTCTACGTTGTGGAGTTACGTATCATATATTGTATACATTCACTTTTATTTGTTCTTTCAATATGGTATGGCCTAAAATTGACAATGTTGTAGACGGCATTGGCTTATAATTTTGAAGTCTAAACACAGCTATAGAAGCATCTAAAAAATGGACACAGATATCGGATATAAAATTTCCAAGGCAGGGACTATCGGTAATATTTGTCATAAAGTTCAACATTCTGCTGCCAGTGCCGGTGAAATGGCACCAAAATTTAAAAAATGGCCAACAGTGTCCACCGTGGGAGTGGTGATTATGATCCAGAAAACAAATCCACCAACACAACGTGAAATGGCGGCAAAATTAGGTGGGTCTGTTGGAACTATTTCCATATTATTTTGAAAATACGAAACTACGAAAAAAGTGTGGTTTTCACCAGCTTAATTATTAACCACAAGCAAAGGTCTTGGAAGCTGTACATGAAACTACAGAAAGGTAATAAGAATGTGACATTTGACAAGGTGATGTTCTAATTTTGGGGAAGCTATGGTCAGAGAAAGTGCTACTTGCAAAAGGGGTATGACGAAGTTTGTTAAGCATGATGTGTTGGCTGCTGCTGTCATGGCAATGACTGGTGTGTCCTATAATGATAAAACAGCACCAAGGTGTACTCGCAGTACTATATTCAAAAGGTACTAAAACCATTTTTAAATGACAATAATGTTAAGTATATCGATGTCAAAGTCCCCTGGTACTGCCCCTTTGGGATCTGGGGCATCTTAAAACGGCGTCTACAAAAGCGAAACCTCAACACATTAACGGGGCTTAAACGCACGCTTAAGGATGAGTGCAGGAAACTTGAGCAGGAAACCATTAACAAAACTTTGGCGTCACTGCCTAAACGTTACAGACTGATCTATGGATCTCAAATTGAGCAGTTGTTCCATTAAAATGTGAGTAAAACCTGTTTTAAATCATTTTCATTTTTGTAAAGTTATAGTTGAACACTTCTCATACTTATTCTCCAAACCACACAGGAATAACTTGTGAAAAGTACATCAATGTGTTGCCCAAAATATTAACATTTGATACTAAAACCTAGAACACAAGTTTCTAAAACAAGGGGATCATCGCTCACCAGTGGCACAGCAGACCATGACAAATAAAGCAATTTAGATAATAGTCAAGGGTCACAACTCAGACATTTATTATAAAATTAGATCTTACAGTATTAGGTAACTATTGTGCAAGTTGACTAAGAGTGCACACAAATAGTGTAATATCTGATTATATAGGTGCAAAAACTTCAATGTTAATTATTTAATTTGGCCAGTAGGAGAACCTGATATTATGGTTTTATAAATTTAGTAAAAAGGTGCTCAAGAAAACATGTCAAACAGGGCAATTTCTTTTCAAGACAAGGGCCATAACTCTTACATTACTGACTTGAGAAGGTAATTTCAAGACCATGTCTGAGATTTTACAAGTATATAACAACAATGCAAGGTAAATAAAGATTCATTGAAAATGTAGTGAGAGGCCATTACTTCAACAATAGTAATGTGATTTGGCCATTTCAAAACATTGTCGGAGAGTTTATAATTATAATATAACCACTATGTAAATCAATTTCAAATACTGTTATGATATTTATGATTCATGAGCCATAATTATCCAACAAAATGTTTATATAACTAGTTAGGACCCAAAGAAAATTGAGGGTCCTAAAATGTCAATTCACTTCAACCAAAACCAGTGCTAAAGAACATAAAAAGTCAAACAGGGCAATGTTCAATATTTCAAGGCTCATAATTCTGACAAATTATCCATTTTGACCAGTTCAAGATCTTGTACAAAAAATTTCATTGGTTATTTAACCACGTAAGTTTGTGAAGATCTAATAAATAATATAGGTGCTAAAGGGAACATAATTTTTTTAAAAGTTAATGGACAGACAACCAACAGACGATGACGGACACATAATGATCAGAACAAAAATTATATAACCCCATAATAATACATAGTGATAGAGATAAATTCAAAACTCTAAATCTCCAAGAGACATACGGAAAAACTGAAATTAAGTGAACACTTGTTCATTTCTTGAAACAATCCTTACACACATTTAAACAATAACCATTTAGAAATATTAGTCTCAAAGAATTACTAACTGAAACTCTATATTTTACAAAGTATTAACACTTACATACATTTATGTGCATTTTAAAACAAGTGGTATGGCTAGTTTATAATAATGTTTAAATAAGAAATGTCACTGGTAAGTGTCACATGCCCTCCAAATGGTCTGTGAAAATAATGATATATTTTACAATTGGTAGCAATGTATCCATGAATATCTAGAGTCATGGACCTATGTTTCAGACTAGACACACAATTTCATGTTTTTTTTACACTGAAGTGTGGCTTTGACCGTTAAGGTCTGGGTATTTCTATAGGTAAATGCAGGTGTCACATCATCATATCATCTTGATCGCTATTTTAAAATCCCTCCATGTAAAACAAAGTTACAGACCAGTCATGAAATATCAAACAAACTGAAAGGAAGACCTTGCCCTCTGAGGTAAGGTTCTGGGTCTTAACATGTCATGTTGATCAATTGATAAACTGAGCTAAATGTTTTTGAAATCCCTCCATGTATGATAAAGTTATAGACCAGACTTGAAATCTCAAACAGACCTTAATTGTTCTCGAACAAACTCAAAGTGTGACCTTGACCTTTGAGATACGGGTACTGGCCTTACATGTGACGAGTCTTAATGTTATGTGGATCATCTGTAGCAAGTTTTAACAAAATCCATCTATGCATGATAAAGTTACAGGCCTGAAAAGAAATACTAGACGGAAGGATGGACACTGCGATTACTATATGCCACCCAAAATATTTTGGGGGGCATAAAAAGTCTCAATTAAATACATTTAGTGGTTTGTGATATATAAACTTGATGGTACTTTCATGTAAAGCATTTAACTCTTGTGTGAAGTTTCAATGCAATACATGCAATGGTTACTGAGATATGACTTTGCATGCAACACTTTAACGAAAGTGTGACACAGGCGCCGATGCCAGGGTGAGTAGAAAAGCTCTCCCTATAGATTTGAATAGTTAAAAAGGAAACACTAAATGAGTTTCATAACTTCAGTATTAACACACACCAATGGGTATTTAAGTGTCAAGTATTTAGTGTTAGTAATTTTTGTTGGATGGTTGAAACTCAGTTTAATTTATCATGTAGCTATTTCCAGACACTTGAAAAACAAGCGATCTGCTGGTTGCGAACAAGACACTTAAATTCCCATTATTAGAATGTCCATTTTGTCTTTGGCTGCAACAACACATTTTGTCTTTGTCCATAGCTGCAGCCACACATTTTATCTTTGTCCATAGCTGCAGCCACACATTTTGTCTTTGTCCATAGCTGCAACCACACATCTAGCAAGTCCTCTGATACCTTCTGTGGTTCTATCTGAACACAAAGATCCTAAAATGATAATTATGAAAAAGTAAATAAATTGTATTGTATCATTGAATTGACCAGCAAATAGAGTTCAGAACTATCGTTTAGAAATGTATGATAAAGTAACAGACTTGTAATCTCAAACAGTCTCAAAGTGTTCTGGGTCTGACGTGCGACACTTAATTATGTCATGTTGATCAACTGAACCAAGTGTTTTTGAAATGTATCCATAGATGACAAAGTTACAGACTGGGCACGAAATCTCAAACAGACAGAAAGTGTCACCAAACAAAGTTAAATTGTGACCTTGACCTTTGAAGTGGGAGTCTGGGTGTAAACTGTGACACGTCATCATGTTATGTTATTCATTTGTAGCAAGTATTTACAAAATCCATCTATGCATGACAAAGTAACAGGCAGGACAAAAAACTCAGTGTTGTCAAACAAACTCAAACTGTGACCTTGACCTTTGAGGCATGCATGTGGTTATCGTGACATGTCATCATGTCATGCTGATGAATTAAGCCAAGTGTTTTTGAAATTTATCCATAAGTGACAAAGTTACAGACCGGACACAAGATCTCAACAAGAATTGTCAGAAGACAACAAAGCTCGCCAATGGGATAAAACTCACCACCAATGCAAAGATTGAGATTGGAGGCAAACACCAAAACCTAAACGCATCTAAACCCAAAAGTTTAACCTGGGTGTCTACAGACAAAAAATTAAGTCTTAAAGGGCCATAACTGTGGCAAACTGCAACCCAGAGTTATGGTTCTTGTTTTTGTGTGTTCCACTGATGATGGTGAACACACATGTGAAGGTTCATTCACAACCAATGAGTGGTTGCATAAATATCTTAAACTTAAATGCAACTCAACTCAAAAGTTTAACCTGGGTGTCTAAGTCCAAAAAGGGCCATAACTGCGCCAAAAAGCAAACTAAAGTAATGGTTCTTGTCTCTGTATGTTCCATTGATGATGGTGAACACACATGTGAAGTTTCATTCACATCCAATGAGTGGGTGCATAGATATCTTAAACTTAAACGCAACTAAATGCAAAGTTTTACCTGGGTGTCTAAGTCCAAAAAGGGCCATAACTAAGCCAAAATGCAATCCAGAGTTATGGTTCTTATCTCTGCGTGTTCCATTGATGATGGTTAACAAACATGCAAAGTTTTATTGACATCCAATGATTGGATGCATAGATAACTGAAACCTAAATGCAAAAGTTTAATCTGGGTGTCTACAGACGATGACGCTGATGACGCGGATGACGCTGACGCCAGGGTCCATGACAATAGCTCTCCTAAGACTTCATCCCGGCGAGTTAAAAATGTCATCAAACAAAGTTAAATTGTGACCTTGACCTTTGAAGTGGGATTCTGGGTGTAGCACACAACATGTTGTCATGTTATACTAATCATTTGTAGCAAGTATTAACAAAATCAATCTATGTATGACAAAGATACAGGATGGATGCGAAATCTCACACAGACTCAAAGTGTTGTCAAACAAATTCTAAGTGTGACCTTGATCTTTGGGGTACAGGTATGGGTCTTACTCTCAACAAGTAGTCATGTTATGTTGATCATTTGTAGCAAGTATTTATGAAATCCATCTATGCATGACAAAGTTACAGGCCGGATACGAAATCTCATACAGACTCAAAGTGTTGTTAAACAAACTCGAAGTGTGACCTTGACCTTTGACGTACAGGTGTGGGTCTTGCTCATGACACATCATCATGTTATGTTGATCATTTGTAGCAAGTATTAACAAAATCCATTAATGCATGATAAAGTTACAGGCCGGACACGAAATACCGGACAGAAGGATGGAGACGGTCGGACACTGCAATTACTATATGTCACCCCAAAAATTTGGGGGGGGGGGAGGCATCAAAAGCATACATACATACCTGGATCTGTACAGGACAGTTCGTTCCTTTGTTGTCGTATTTGTAGCAGGAAGGCAGGTGTGTTGACAGCACCCTTGTCTTGTATCCTCTGTATCAATGTGCCTGCCAACATCCAGCACTATAAAAGAAATGCCAGGCTACATGTATATTCACATTTCAAATCAAATTGAAGTTCTGTCACAAATGAAACAAGAAATATCATCAGTAAAATGACAAATGCCACTGAAATTGTCTGTGAATGTAAAGATACACTTCAAGTTTTTACAGTAACTTGCAGACAATTATGCCTGGTGGACACTCTACCACTAAACCGCCAATGTGGCACAGTGGTTAGTGTAACAGCAATAATTACACCTTTTCACATATACTGTTTTCAAAAGAATATGCTGTAACTTGTAACGCCAAAGGATTACCTCATGTTATGGACAGCGCATTTATTATGGCATGTGTAGGTACAGACAGTAATAAAATATTGGTACCAGTCAGCAATTAAAATGTGTTATGTAACAGAAATACTCGGTACTCAGGTTTAAATGTAGGGTCAAATGTTCACACTAAAAAAAAATTTTCTTCTAAAATTTGTTTTCAACGAAATTAAGTCCCCACAAATATGTTCTTGATTCAAAACCGACGAAATTTAGTCCAAACTTCATAAATGATTTCACCGGTATTTTAATTCCATTTTGGTATTTCATAGTAAAATATTTAAACAAGAGTTATCCTCCCATTAGGCATTATTTGACATAACAAATTGGTGATCAAATAAACTTGTGTAATGTGTAAAATTTCCGTTTGAATTATTTGGATTCCTTCCTTCTACTAACATAGTGCTTTGGTTCTTTCATCATTTGTGCATATTTTTCAGAGTGACCCAAACTAATCTTCCGAAGAACAAGCCACGAAAAAACGTTTTAAACTAGAAAATATATTTTAAACTAGAAATGTTTTCCAGCAAAATTAATGTCTCCATCTCATACAATTGTGAAAATTATCTGTTATTATCAATATTTAAAACTCGCAAGATTTTGGACTGCTGATAGGGATTCAAGAACAACTGCAATGGAGCCAAAAAGCAAAACAGATATGTATGTCAAGATTTCACATTGACTATTCCCTACAACTTTTATCAAAACGCGGTCGTTGGTTGCAGGAGAAAATCACATGCAAGATTTTTCCTTGAAAAAATTGAAGGGTTATAACATGGCCAAAAACCACAGTACTGGAACACAAACTTAGACTCCAGTTCTACTGACAAGATTTTAATACCAAAAATACAAAGGGCTATAGCTCAGTTGAACAAGAGTCACTCATTTTTTATTTTGGCACCTCAAATTTGACCTTAGAGACTTTACTTCATGCAATGTTATATGTAAAATATTTAAGGTCTGGCTTGTTCTTTCAGAGAAAGTATTTTCCCTGAAGATTTTTGTGTTATGGATGGTGAAACAAATACACATCTATTTTGGGAATGTCATTGTTCCAGAGCCTTATGGACAAATCTTGAAGGATATCTTAATGGAAAGCAGTTTATAATAAAATTAAATTATATGATAATATCTCTTGGATATGTTGAATGGAGCAGTCATTCAAGTTTGTTAAATACTATATTGATTTATGCTAAATATTTCATTTACAAAAATAAGTACACAAAAACAATTCCAATGTTTATCACATATTTAAAACATATTGAAAATATAGAAAGAATAATAGCAATGACAAAAGATAAACTTGAACAACATAACAGCAAATGGTGAAAAAATTACTACAGTTCTGAATTAATGACATCATCAAACTGATTTCAGATGTATAATATCCACCCTTATCTTTCTTAATGTGTTATGTATAATGTGATGCTATTTACTTGTATGTATATGTATAAAGAGAAATAAAATATTTAAAGACAAAAGAAAAAGATGTGCTACTAAGTCCTGTGGTCAAATTATGCTGGTTCAAGACCTCATGCAAGAGCTTGTGATTATGTAACTGCTTTTGAAGTTCAGCTAAGATTCAGTGACATCGCGTCTCTCGAGTCTATAAGAAAAAGGCTAACAGACGGATGCCTGACGGCGGACAATTTACGATAGCCTTATTAAAATGTGCTTACAAGTCCTATGGCAGAGTAATTTGTGGTCAAATCATGCTGGTTCATGACCTCATCCAAGATCTTGTAATTATATAACTGCTTGCGAAGTTTGGCTAAGATTCATTGACAAGTTAGTACACTATTGCATCTATAAGAAAAAGGTTAACAGACACACACCTGACAATGGACAATTTACCATAACATAAGACCTAAGTAGACCTAAAACATGATCAAACAGCTACGCAATGGGAAATGCCCATCAAGACCTTACACTGATCCTTTCAGTTTCTGTTAAATCTGACCACAGATGTCAGAGGAGTGCTCCTGACAAGACGTTTAAATCTGAAAATCCACAGGCCGAAAATCTGTCAAAAATCATCAAATCTGACCACAAAAGGGATTTGCACAACTTAACCTCAAACTGATCCTTTCCGGCAAGTTTCAGCTAAAACAAGTGCAGATATTGGAAGAGATATCCAGACAGGATTGTGTACCTAAGTGACTTTTGTTATGTGCCCATTTTTAGTTACAAAAAATACTTGTTTAAAAGCAACACAATTTTTTTCAATTGTTTTTCAGCTGTCAAAACTTATACTTACTAGCAAGTTTCCTAACCCTAATTTTAGGCATTTGTTGTGATGACAGATGGAAAGCACAAAAACAATATGTCTCTCTCAGAGGGGTATACATAATTAAGATCACAATAGAATACTATATACTAGCGCCTTCCCTACACAATTTATTGAATTCAAGAAAACATAACAATGACTTGGCATTGTGTTTTGTTAGCCAACACCCAATAAACTTTGTGGGGAAAAACACCAATGTTGTATTTCTGTGTCAGCACTACAAACCTGATCTCATCATTCCTCTTGTCTGCCTCTTCCTTCTTCCTCTGTTCTTCTGCCAACTTTGCCTTCCTCAATCTTCAACATCAACACCTGGAGTAAAGTTGTTGTTTTTTATTTGAATGGGACCGAATAGAATTTTCCACATTAAATGTTTTATTATGTTGTCCAATTTTATTGGTTGATATTGTTGTATGGTTTTATGTTACATGTTATATTGTGTTGTCCAGTTTTATTGGTTGAATTTGTTCTATGGTTGTATGTTACATGTTATATTATGTTGTCCAGTTTTATTAGTTGAATTTGTTGTATGGATGTATATTCCTTGTTTTATTATGTTGTCCAGTTTAATTGGTTGAATTTGTTGTATGGTTATATGTTATATTGTGTTGTCCAGTTTTATTGGTTGAATTTGTTGTATGGTTGTATGTTACATGTTTTGTTATGTTGTCCAATTTTATTGGTTGAATTTGTTGTATGGTTTTATGTTACATGTTATATTATGTTGTCCAGTTTAATTAATTGATATTGTTGTATGGTTGTATGTTATATTGTGTTGTCCAGTTTTATTGGTTGAATTTGTTGTATGGTTGTATGTTACATGTTTTATTATGTTGTCCAGTTTAATTGGTTGAATTTGTTGTATGGTTATATGTTATATGTTATATTGTGTTGTCCAGTTTTATTGGTTGAATTTGTTGTATGGTTGTATGTTATATGTTATATTGTGTTGTCCAGTTTTATTGGTTGATATTGTTGTATGGTTTTATGTTACATGTTATATTATGTTGTCCAGTTTTATTAGTTGAATTTGTTGTATGGATGTATATTCCTTGTTTTATTATGTTGTCCAGTTTAATTGGTTGAATTTGTTGTATGGTTATATGTTATATATTATATTGTGTTGTCCAGTTTTATTGTTTGAATTTGTTGTATGGTTGTATGTTACATATTTTATTATGATGTCCAGTTTTATTGGTTGAATTTGTTGTATGGATGTATATTCCTTGTTTTATTATGTTGTCCAGTTTAATTAATTGATATTGTTGTATGGTTGTATGTTATATTGTGTTGTCCAGTTTTATTGGTTGAATTTGTTGTATGGTTGTATGTTACATGTTTTATTATGTTGTCCAGTTTTATTGGTTGAATTTGTTGCATGGATGTATATTCCTAGTTTTATTATGTTGTCCAGTTTTATTGGTTGAATTTGTTGTATGGTTATATGTTATATTGTTATATTGTGTTGTCCAGTTTTATTGGTTGAATTTGTTGTATGGTTGTATGTTACATGTTTTATTATGTTGTCCAGTTTTATTGGTTGATATTGTTGTATGGTTTTATGTTACGTGTTACATTATGTTGTCCAGTTTTATTAGTTGAATTTGTTGTATGGATGTATATTCCTTGTTTTATTATGTTGTCCAGTTTAATTGGTTGAATTTGTTGTATGGTTATATGTTATATATTATATTGTGTTGTCCAGTTTTATTGGTTGAATTTGTTGTATGGTTGTATGTTACATGTTTTATTATGATGTCCAGTTTTATTGGTTGAATTTGTTGTATGGATGTATATTCCTTGTTTTATTATGTTGTCCAGTTTAATAAATTGATATTGTTGTATGGTTGTATGTTATGTTGTGTTGTCCAGTTTTATTGGTTGAATTTGTTGTATGGTTGTATGTTACATGTTATATTATGTTGTCCAGTTTTATTGGTTGAATTTGTTGTATGGATGTTTATTCCTTGTTTTATTATGTTGTCCAGTTTAATTGGTTGAATTTGTTGTATGGTTGTATATTATGTGTTTTATTATGTTGTAAAGTTTTATTGGTTGAATTTGTTGTATGGTTGTATGTTACGTGTTTTATTATGTTGTCCAGTTTTATTGGTTGAATTTGTTGTATGGTTGTATATTATGTGTTTTATTATGTTGTAAAGTTTTATTGGTTGAATTTGTTGTATGGTTGTATGTTACATGTTTTATTATGTTGTCCAGTTTTATTGGTTGAATTTGTTGTATAGTTGTATGTAACATGTTTTATTACGTTGTCCAGTTTTATCGGTTGAATTTGTTGTATGGTTGTATGTTACATGTTTTATTACGTTGTCAAGTTGTATCGGTTGAATTTGTTGTATGGTTGTATGTTACATGTTTTATTACATTGTCCAGTTTTATTGGTTGAATTTGTTGTATGGTTGTATGTTACATATTTTATTACGTTGTCCAGTTTTATTGGTTGAATTTGTTGTATGGTTGTATGTTACATGTTTTATTACATTGACCAGTTTTATTGGTTGAATTTGTTGTATGGTTGTATGTTACATGTTTTATTACGTTGTCCAGTTTTATTGGTTGAATTTGTTGTATGGTTGTATGTTACATGTTTTATTATGTTGTCCAGTTTTATTGGTTGAATTTGTTGTATGGTTGTATGTAACATGTTTTATTATGTTGTCCAGTTTTATTGGTTAATGTTGTTGTATTGTTGTATGTTACATGTTATATTATGTTGTCAAGTTGTATTGGTTCATGTTGTTGTATGGTTGTGTGTTACATGTTATATTATGTTGTCAAGTTGTATTGGTTCATGTTGTTGTATGGTTGTATGTTATAAGTTATATTATGTTGTCCAGTTTTTTGTTAATGTTGTTGTATGGTTGTATGTTACATGTTATATTATGCTGTCAAGTTGTATTGGTTCATGTTGTTGTAGGGTTGTATGTTACATGTTATATTATGTTGTCCAGTTGTATTGGTTAATGTTGTTGTATTGTTGTATGTTATATGTTATATTATGTTGTCAAGTTGTATTTGTTCATGTTGTTGTATGGTTGTTTGTTAAATGTTAGATTATGTTGTCCAGTTTTATTGGTTAAATGTTGTTGTATGCTACATGTTATATTATGTTGTCAAGTTGTATTGGTTAATATTGTTATATGGTTGTATGTTACATGTTATATTATGTTGTCAAGTTGTATTGGTTAATGTTGTTGTATGGTTGTATGCTATATGTTATATTATGTTGTCAAGTTGTATTGGTTCATGTTGTTGTATGGTTGTATGTTACATGTTATATTATGTTGTCCAGTTGTATTGGTTAATGTTGTTGTATGGTTGTATGTTACATGTTATATTATGTTGTCAAGATGTATTTGTTCATGTTGTTGTATGGTTGTATGTTATATGTTATATTATGTTGTCCAGTTGTATTGGTTAATGTTGTTGTATGGTTGTATGTTACATGTTATATTATGTTGTCAAGTTGTATTTGTTCATGTTGTTGTATGGTTGTATGTTATATGTTATATTATGTTGTCAAGTTGTATTGGTTCATGTTGTTGTATGGTTGTATGTTACATGTTATATTACGTTGTCCAGTTTTTTGTTGATGTTGTATGGTTGTATATTACATGTTATATTATGTTGTCAAGTTGTATTGGTTCATGTTGTTGTATGGTTGTATGTTACATGTTATATTATGTTGTCAAGTTGTATTGGTTCATGATGTTGATGTTGTTGTATGTTACATGTTATATTATGTTGTCAAGTTGTATTGGTTCATGTTGTTGTATGGTTGTTTGTTACATGCTCTCCGCTTAACTGAATAAGTAAAGAAACAATAATGTAGTGGTATTTCAATTTCGACCATCTTCTGAGCACTGCCATAACTGGAGTGTACATGAGACAGTATTCTGAGCACTGCCATAACTGGAATCTATAGGAGACCGTATTCTGAACACTGCCATAACTGGAGTCTACACGAGACCATATTCTGAACACTGCCATAACTGGAGTCTACATGAGACAGTATTCTGAACACTGCCATAACTGGAGTCTACATGAGACTGTATTCTGAACACTTCCATAACTTGAGTCTACATGAGACTGTATTCTGAACACTGCCATAACTGGAGTCTACATGAGACAGTATTCTGAACACTGCCATAACTGGAGCCTACACAAGACCGTATTCTGAACACTGCCATAACTGGAGTCTACATGAGACAGTATTCTGAACACTGCCATAACTTGAGTCTACATGAGACTGTATTCTGAACACTTCCATAACTTGAGTCTACATGAGACTGTATTCTGAACACTGCCATAACTGGAGTCTACATGAGACAGTATTCTGAACACTGCCATAACTGGAGTCTACACAAGACCGTATTCTGAACACTGCCATAACTGGAGTCTACATGAGACAGTATTCTGAACACTGCCATAACTGGAGTCTACATGAGACTGTATTCTGAACACTTCCATAACTTGAGTCTACATGAGACTGTATTCTGAACACTGCCATAACTGGAGTCTACATGAGACAGTATTCTGAACACTGCCATAACTGGAGCCTACATGAGACTGTATTCTGAACACTGCCATAACTTGAGTCTACATGAGACTGTATTCTGAACACTGCCATAACTGGAGTCTACACAAGACCGTATTCTGAACACTGCCATAACTGGAGTCTTCATGAGACAGTATTTTGAACACTGCCATAACTGGAGTCTACATGAGACTGTATTCTGAACACTTCAATAACTTGAGTCTACATGAGACTGTATTCTGAACACTGCCATAACTGGAGTCTACATGAGACAGTATTCTGAACACTGCCATAACTGGAGCCTACATGAGACTGTATTCTGAACACTGCCATAACTGGAGTCTACATGAGACAGTATTCTGAACACTGCCATAACTGGAGACTACATGAGACTGTATTCTGAACACTTCCATAACTTGAGTCTACATGAGACTGTATTCTGAACACTGCCATAACTGGAGTCTACACAAGACCGTATTCTGAACACTGCCATAACTGGAGTCTACATGAGACAGTATTCTGAACACTGCCATAACTGGAGTCTACATGAGACTGTATTCTGAACACTTCCATAACTTGAGTCTACATGAGACTGTATTCTGAACACTGCCATAACTGGAGTCTACATGAGACAGTATTCTGAACACTGCCATAACTGGAGCCTACATGAGACTGTATTCTGAACACTGTCATAACTTGAGTCTACATGAGACTGTATTCTGAACACTGCTATAATTGGAGTCTACACGAGACAGTATTCTGGACACTGCTATAACTGGAGTCTACATGAGACTGTATTCTCAACACTGCCATAACTGGAGTCTTCATGAGACCGTATTCTGAACACTGCCAAAGCTGGAGTGTACGTGATACCGTATTCTGAACACTGCCATAACTGGAGTCTATGTGAGACTGTATTCTGAACACTGCCATAACTGGAGTCTTCATGAGACCATATTCTGAACACTGCCAAAGCTGGAGTGTACGTGATACCGTATTCTGAACACTGCCATAACTGGAGTCTATGTGAGACTGTATTCTGAACACTGCCATAACCGGAGTCTACGTGAGACCATATTCTGAACACTGCCATAACTGGAGTCTACATGAGACTGTATTCTGAACACTGCCATAACTGGAGTCTACAGGAGACTGTATTCTGAACCTTGCCATAACTGATGTATACACAAAACAGTATTCTGAACACTGCCATAACTGGAGTCTACATGAGACAGTATTCTGAGCACTTCCATAACTGATTTTTACACGAGACCGTAATTGAGCACTGCCATAACTGGAGTCTACATGAGACCGTAATCTGAACACTGCCATAACTGGAGTCTACATGAGACTGTATTCTGAGCACTGCCATAACTTGAGTCTACATGAGACAGTATTCTGAACACTGCCATAACTTGAGTCTACATGAGACTGTATTCTGAACACTGCCATATCTTGAGTCTACATGAGACTGTATTCTGAACACTGCCATAACTGGAGTCTACATGAGACAGTTTTCTGAACACTGCCATAACTTGAGTCTACATGAGACTGTATTCTGAACACTGCCATAACTGGAGTCTACATGAGACTGTATTCTGAACACTGCCATAACTGGAGTCTACATGAGACTGTATTATGAACACTGCCATAACTGGAGTCTACATGAGACAGTATTCTGAACACTGCCATAACTGGAGTCTACATGAGACAGTATTATGAACACTGGAGTCTACATGAGACTGTAATCTGAACACTGCCATAGCTTGATTCTACATGAGACAGTATTCTGAACACTGCCATAACTGGAGTCTACATGAGACTGTATTCTGAACACTGCCATAACTTCAGACTACATGAGACTGTATTCTGAACACTGCCATAACTGCAGTCTACACGAGACCATATTCTGAACACTGCCATAACTGGAGTCTACATGAGATAATATTCTGAACACTGCCATAACTGGAGTCTACATGAGACTGTATTCTGAACACTGCCATAACTGGAGTCTACATGAAACAGTATTCTGAACACTGGAGTTTACATGAGACTTTAATCTGAACACTGCCATAACTGGAGTCTACATCAGACAGTATTCTGAACACTGCCATAGCTGGAGTCTACATGAGACAGTATTCTGAACACTGCCATAGCTGGAGTCTACATGAGACAGTATTCTGAATACTGCCATAGCTTGAGTCTACATGAGACTGTATTCTGAACACTGCCATAACTGGAGTCTACATGAGACAGTATTCTGAACACTGCCATAACTTGAGTCTACATGAGACAGTATTCTGAACACTGCCATAACTGTAGTCTACATGAGACAGTATTCTGAACACTGCCATAACTGGAGTCTACATGAGACAGTATTCTGAACACTGCCATAACTGGAGTCTACATGAGACAGTATTCTGAACACTGCCATAACTGGAATCTACATGAGACAGTATTCTGAACACTGCCATAACTGGAGTCTTCATGAGACTGTATTCTGAACACTGCCAAAGCTGGAGTGTATGTGATACCGTATTCTGAACACTGCCATAACTGGAGTCTATGTTAGACTGTATTCTGAACACTGCCATAACTGGAGTCTTCATGAGACCATATTCTGAACACTGCCAAAGCTGGAGTGTACGTGATACCGTATTCTGAACACTGCCATAACTGGAGTCTATGTGAGACTGTACTCTGAACACTGCCATAACTGGAGTCTACGTGAGACCGTATTCTGAACACTGCCATAACTGGAGTCTACATGAAACCGTATTCTGAACACTGCCATAACTGGAGTCTACATGAGACAGTATTCTGAACACTGTCATGACTGGATTCTACATGACACTGTATTCTGAGCACTTCCATAACTGGAGTCTACACGAGACTGTATTCTGAACCTTGCCATAACTGCAGTATACACGAGACAGTATTCTGAACACTGCCATAACCGGAGTCTACATGAGACCGTATTCTGAGCACTTCCATAACTGGAGTCTACATGAGACAGTATTCTGAGCACTTCCATAACTGGAGTCTACATGAGACAGTATTATGAACACTGGAGTCTACATGAGACTGTAATCTGAACACTGCCATAGCTTGAGTCTACATGAGACAGTATTCTGAACACTGCCATAACTGGAGTCTACATGAGACTGTATTCTGAACACTGCCATATCTTGAGTCTACATGAGACCGTAATCTGAACACTGCCATAACTGGAGTATACATGAGACCGTATTCTGAGCACTGCCATAACTTGAGTCTACATGAGACAGTATTCTGAACACTGCCATAACTTGAGTCTACATGAGACTGTATTCTGAACACTGCCATATCTTGAGTCTACATGAGACTGTATTCTGAACACTGCCATAACTGGAGTCTACATGAGACAGTTTTCTGAACACTGCCATAACTTGAGTCTACATGAGACTGTATTCTGAACACTGCCATAACTGGAGTCTACATGAGACTGTATTCTGAACACTGCCATAACTGGAGTCTACATGAGACTGTATTATGAACACTGCCATAACTGGAGTCTACATGAGACAGTATTCTGAACACTGCCATAACTGGAGTCTACATGAGACAGTATTATGAACACTGGAGTCTACATGAGACTGTAATCTGAACACTGCCATAGCTTGAGTCTACATGAGACAGTATTCTGAACACTGCCATAACTGGAGTCTACATGAGACTGTATTCTGAACACTGCCATAACTTCAGTCTACATGAGACTGTATTCTGAACACTGCCATAACTGCAGTCTACACGAGACCATATTCTGAACACTGCCATAACTGGAGTCTACATGAGATAATATTCTGAACACTGCCATAACTGGAGTCTACATGAGACAGTATTCTGAACACTGCCATAACTGGAGTCTACATGAAACAGTATTCTGAACACTGGAGTTTACATGAGACTTTAATCTGAACACTGCCATAACTGGAGTCTACATCAGACAGTATTCTGAACACTGCCTTAGCTGGAGTCTACATGAGACAGTATTCTGAACACTGCCATAGCTGGAGTCTACATGAGACAGTATTCTGAATACTGCCATAGCTTGAGTCTACATGAGACTGTATTCTGAACACTGCCATAACTGGAGTCTACATGAGACAGTATTCTGAACACTGCCATAACTTGAGTCTACATGAGACAGTATTCTGAACACTGCCATAACTGTAGTCTACATGAGACAGTATTCTGAACACTGCCATAACTGGAGTCTACATGAGACAGTATTCTGAACACTGCCATAACTGGAGTCTACATGAGACAGTATTCTGAACACTGCCATAACTGGAATCTACATGAGACAGTATTCTGAACACTGCCATAACTGGAGTCTTCATGAGACTGTATTCTGAACACTGCCAAAGCTGGAGTGTATGTGATACCGTATTCTGAACACTGCCATAACTGGAGTCTATGTTAGACTGTATTCTGAACACTACCATAACTGGAGTCTTCATGAGACCATATTCTGAACACTGCCAAAGCTGGAGTGTACGTGATACCGTATTCTGAACACTGCCATAACTGGAGTCTATGTGAGACTGTACTCTGAACACTGCCATAACTGGAGTCTACGTGAGACCGTATTCTGAACACTGCCATAATTGGAGTCTACATGAAACCGTATTCTGAACACTGCCATAACTGGAGTCTACATGAGACAGTATTCTGAACACTGTCATGACTGGATTCTACATGACACTGTATTCTGAGCACTTCCATAACTGGAGTCTACACGAGACTGTATTCTGAACCTTGCCATAACTGCAGTATACACGAGACAGTATTCTGAACACTGCCATAACCGGAGTCTACATGAGACCGTATTCTGAGCACTTCCATAACTGGAGTCTACATGAGACAGTATTCTGAGCACTTCCATAACTGGAGTCTACATGAGACAGTATTATGAACACTGGAGTCTACATGAGACTGTAATCTGAACACTGCCATAGCTTGAGTCTACATGAGACAGTATTCTGAACACTGCCATAACTGGAGTCTACATGAGACTGTATTCTGAACACTGCCATATCTTGAGTCTACATGAGACCGTAATCTGAACACTGCCATAACTGGAGTATACATGAGACCGTATTCTGAGCACTGCCATAACTTGAGTCTACATGAGACAGTATTCTGAACTCTGCCATAACTTGAGTCTACATGAGACAGTATTCTGAACACTGCCATATCTTGAGTCTACATGAGACTGTATTCTGAACACTGCCATAACTGGAGTCTACATGAGACAGTATTCTGAACACTGCCATAACTGGAGTCTACATGAGACTGTATTCTGAACACTGCCATAACTGGAGTCTACATGAGACTGTATTCTGAACATTGCCATAACTGGAGTCTACATGAGACCGTATTCTGAACACTGCATAACTGGAGTCTACATGAGATAATATTCTGAACACTGCCATAACTGGAGTCTACATGAGACAGTATTATGAACACTGGAGTCTACACAAGACTGTAAGCTGAACACTGCCATAGCTTGAGTCTACATGAGACAGTATTCTGAACACTGCCATAACTGGAGTCTACACGAGACTGTATTCTGAACACTGTCATAACTTCAGTGTACATGAGACTGTATTCTGAACACTGCCATAACTGGAGTCTACATGAGACCGTATTCTGAACACTGCCATAACTGGAGTCTACATGAGATAATATTCTGAACAGTGCCATAACTGCAGTCTACATGAGACAGTATTCTGAACATTGCCATAACTGGAGTCTACATGAGACAGTATTCTGAACACTGGAGTCTACATGAGACTGTAATCTGAACACTGCCATAGCTGGAGTCTACATGAGACTGTATTCTGAACACTGCCATAACTTGAGTCTACATGAGACAGTATTCTGAACACTGCCATAGCTTGAGTCTACATGAGACAGTATTCTGAACACTGCCATAACTTGAGTCTACATGAGACAGTATTCTGAACACTGCCATAACTGGAGTCTACATGAGATTGTATTCTGAATACTGCCATAACTGGAGTCTACATGAGACAGTATTTTGAACACTGCCATAACTTGAGTCTACATGAGACAGTATTCTGAACACTGCCATAACTTGAGTCTACATGAGACAGTATTCTGAACACTGCCATAATTTGAGTCTACATGAGACTGTATTCTGAACACTGCCATAACTGGAGTCTACATGAGACTGTATTCTGAACACTGCCATAACTAGAGTCTACATGAGACAGTATTCTGAACACTGCCATAACTGGAGTCTACATCAGACAGTATTCTGAACACTGCCATAGCTTGAGTCTACATGAGACAGTATTCTGAACACTGCCATAACTGGAGTCTACATGAAACTGTATTGTGAACACTGCCATAACTGGAGTCTACACGAGACCGTATTCTGAACACTGCCATAACTGGAGTCTACATAAGACAGTATTCTGAACACTGCCATAACTGGAGTCTACATAAGACAGTATTCTGAATACTGCCATAACTGGAGTCTACATAAGACAGTATTCTGAATACTGCCATAACTGGAGTCTACATGAAACTGTATTCTGAACACTGCCATAACTTGAGTCTACACAAGACCGTATTCTGAACACTGCCATAACTGGAGTCTACATAAGACAGTATTCTGAATACTGCCATAACTGGAGTCTACATGAGACTTTTCTGAACACTGCCATAACTGGAGTCTACATGAGACAGTATTCTGAGCACTGCCATAACTGGAGTCTACATGCGACCGTATTCTGAACACTGCCATAACTGGAGTCTTCATGAGACTGTATTCTGAACACTGCCATAACTGGAGTCTTCATGAGACTGTATTCTGAACACTGCCATAACTGGAGTCTTCATGAGACTGTATTCTGAACACTGCCATAACTGGAGTCTTCATGAGACTGTATTCTGAAAACTGCTGTAACTGGAGTATCATGCTGCAGACACATGGTATGATACTACAAACCAGTTACATTATATTGAGACTGGGCCGACAAAACCTAGTACTATCCTCTAATGTTAAGCTCCAAGTGAGGAAGCTTGTAGTACCATTTTTCAAGTATGACCTGATCGGGAATCAAACCCAAGTTTTTTAGGCAGAGCTGATTATGACTCCAGGATTCAGCTTCGAACAAATCTGAGGTTATCATTAGGTGATATTACATGTACAATATCAACGTTCCAGGCCTTGCACCGTCAGAGAACATTTTTTGTAACTTTACAAAACAACAATTTGAAAGCCAGAGCAAAATTTAACACCATGGTGATGATTTGAACAAACACGAGAGATTCATGCAAGAAGAATGAATAGGGTTTTACGGCATACCAACACATTATAGGTTATTCGACTAGCAGAATGAACCTAGAACCTTGATACCTGCAGAACTACAGAGTTTCAGCAAATTCTATCGTATTACTCAAATTGTCGCTTCTTACGACAGTGGTCCTATTCTTGCCATCACTCATATGGCTCCCTGGAACCACACAGGGGCTGATAATTTAACCACAATAGTGAATATGACACCCATTTGGAGGATTCCTACCCCTCTGCAGAGATCGGCAGTGATTCTATTCTCAGCCGGAACCACACAGGCTGATTCATGAAAGAATGCTTCACACCAAATATGATGAATTTAATTTAATTTAATAAAAACTGAAATTTCCATAGTCACAAGACTGGAAAATTGCACTCGCCCACTCGCCTTGATGAGTAAACATTTGGCCAGAACTAGTCACATTTAATGAAACTGACCTGACAGCAATTATTACGAAACTTTGATAATTTTATTTTCATATAGAACCCATTGGAAATAAGTTGTAAAACTTAATGGGTTATACTGTATAACATATATCTCTCAAAGCTATGTAACAGTAATACATTTTAGTTATGTAAAACCTGGAAAAACTGGACATTATATAACATGTAACATACGACCATACAACAACATAAACCAATAAAACTGGACAACATAATGTAACATGTAACATACAACCATACAATGCCGGGCCCGATTAGCTCAGTCGGTTACGCGTCTGACTATCAATCCTGGGGTCGTGAGTTCGAATCCCCCGCCCGGCAACAGTCTCCGTGATGATTGATATACAACATTGTGTCCACTTACATTTGTCTCTCACCACTGACTCAAGTGGGAAAGTTATCAGTTACTTGCGGAGATGGGGTGTGCTCGAGTAGTGGTTAATCCCAGGAAACAGTAGTTAGGTTAACTGTTTGTCTGTTAGCTCTCGATGGCATAAAAATGACGCTAAATATTCAATCAATCAATAGTTATGTTTCTATTCTTGACATATAGATTCATGAATAAATATATAAATTTACTATCTATATTCATGAATAAATATATGAATTTACTATCTACATTCATGAATAAATCTATAAATTCACTATCTATATTCATAATAAATCTATTAATTTACTATCTATATTCATAAATAAATCTATAAATTTATCTATTATCTATATTCACAAATAAATCTATAACTTTACTATCTATATTCATTCTATTATACTTCTTTGATTTGATGCATTCAAAATAAAACAAGAGGGCCTGAGGACACTCTACTGACTCATAGCTGCTATAGCACTTTTTGAAATTTCACGATATTTACCCTCTTTAGGGGTTGTCTTAACAACTAATGGATAAACAACCCCACCACACTCATACTGAACAAAAAGTAAATAATTATGAAAATACTTTAAATTCCCATACAATTCATCTTAAAAAAAAAAGTCCCCATACAGAACCCTTATACAAACGAGCACCTTGATTTCTCAGAATTTCAATCACCCACTCTTAGGGATTTGTTATGAGCAGAAATGCTTTAGATTTTAGATATTTTTTTTGTACACATGGATACGAAAATGAAAAAAAAAGTTTTCCCTGTAATATTCCAATGTAAAAGTAAAAGTCACCTTGCAGGGCCCAAATATATCTCAGCCCCTCGATATACAGAATCTTAAATCCTTGCTGATATAAAGATAATTTAAATCAAATATGAACTAGTTTGACTAAAAGGTTCTTGAGAGGTGGATTTATGAAAAATCCTGAATTTAATCATTTTGCCCCCCACCCCTTAGCACCTTATGGAAATGTAATCCTCTTTATTGAACAAAATTAAATTTACTGTTACTAGACGATGCTTTAGGTCTCAAATTGAGCAACATATTTACACAAATGGAAGAAAAAATGAGAATTTTTCATTTTCTCATAGTATTCCTATGTAAAATTCAGTCCCCTTACAGGGCCTCTATATGTTCCAGTGTCCCTTGATTTTTTCAAACTACAAACTCTTAATTATAGGGATAATTTATATCAAATATGAATAAATCTGACTGACCAGTTGTTGAGAAGAAGATTTATGACAATGTTCAATTTTAACCATTTTGTGACCCCACCTGGCCCCTTTTAGAAAGTCAATCCTTCATATCACACAAAATCTTATTTGTTATGACAAGAAGATGCTTCAAAACTCAAAATGAATAAAAAAATCATAATTGGATGAAAAAATGAGCATTTTCCTTTTCCTCATAGTATTTTTTTTGGAAGTTTTAAGATTTTTGAAAATTTTCTATTTTAACCTTTTTTTTACCCACCCTGGCCCCTTATGGAAAGTCAATTCCCTTATTGAACCAAATCTTATTTCCTATGACTAGCTGATACTTCAGAACTTAAACTAAATGGATGAAAAAATGAGAATGAGAGTTTTCCCAAAGTATCCCTATGTAAAATTCTAAGTCCCCTTACAAGGCCCCTATAAATATTAGCTCCTTAATTCTTATCTGCAATAAAATCCCCACACAAAGCGATAATTTATGCCAAATATGAACATATCTGACTGACCTGTTCTTAAGAAAACGATTTTTGTTATTCCCAATTTTTACCCTTTTCAAGCCCCTCCTGACCCCTTAAGACAGTTGAACCCAGTCATTTTTACAAATCTGAACCTCCTTGTTCAAACAATGCTTCTTTGAAAATATAGGCAAAATCAGTTCTATCTTTTTAAAAAAAAAATTAATGTTTATTATACAAGGTATGTCCCAAAAGTAATAGGACGACCCTGTCATTTTCGTATTTAGGGCGTCACATGCAAACCAACGGTATTAATGGAGAGATCGACACATCTTCTATTGTCATTAAACATCAAATCAACTTTCAGTCATCATTAAGTTCATGTAAAAGGCACCATAGTAACGCAAGTTTAAAAGTATGGGGGAAATTAGACGCCATTTAAAAAAAACAAAATTGCCCTGAAAAGTAGACATCTTCCTTAATATTGTGCCAAATGTTATGAAATAACAGTGGACGTAATTTGAGATCATGTGCGAATGTCATTTAAAAATTCAACGTTATTGATAAACATTTGAATATTATGTGCACTTTTGAAATATCAAGTGCGAATTTGAATAGTAAAAAAATTGGACGACGTCACTCCTAGAGTGGAAATTTGGAGTGTGGTAAAATTTTTTGTTGCCGCTGTAATATGACCCCACAAGATACTCTGAAGTTTATTTCACATAACTCTTTAACAGAAGGCATATCCTGGAGTCCTTATCTATTGGTGTTACAAACGGGTTTCGCTTTCAGTTACTTCGGGCCATGTGCCTGACTGTACATTCTGTGGTTAGGATCTATGAGTCGTCATAGTATCGTGACACGTACCAGAAGTGGGTGCAGTACCACAAAAATAAAGTATGAACCATACTTCGAAAAAAAGAATGACTTTCATTTAAATGTCAACTTGATGTCACGCAAATAACTTCAAACTCCCACGTACTTTGTTACATATACATTTTGACTTGACAAAATTAATGTTAAATGGTGGTATACAATATTGAAATTTGCATGCTTATAGTTTAAATATGGAATATTATTCATACCAAGTTTTGTTTGGTATAATTCGAAATGTGTCCTTTTACTTTTGGGACATACCGCGTAATGACATGTGTCCCCTAATTGTACTCTCGGGGCGGGGTCATTTTTAACCCCAGGGACACCATTTGAACAAATCTAACAGAACTATAGTTGGTTATCATTACTACATAAACATTTTCAAAATCTGTTGGGCAGTTATGAGAATTTTTTTTAAGTTTTAGACTGTTTTTTAGTAACAACAGCTATCTTGAATTTCAGATCGAAAAAAAAAAATTCTTCTGTATAGTCTTCTATGCAATAGAAACATCCATGTGAAGTTTGAGTTTAATTGGCCTAGTTGTTTCAGAGAAAGTGCTGCTAATGGACAACAGACAACGCACCATCGCATAAGCCCTTTTGGCCTTTGGCCAGTAGAGCTAAAAATGGAAAAGTAGGACAAGAAACTTTCGCCCTGAATTAATATGTAAAAATATTCATAGAAATAAATAGATTTTGTTGCCATTAACATTACCTGTGACTTCACATTTCCCTTAATTCTGGAGTCTACATTTGGCGGCCATGGAAGGATGATCAATATAGGCCAGCAAGAAGTATATCATGGCATGGACTCCATTACACATGATGGTCTATTTGTCCCCGTCAATAGCAATTGTAAGGGAATGTTTACAACCCTCTTCCTAAAAATAAAAACAAATTTCATTACTTTATTTTCCAGAAGTTTTGGGTTTTTTTATCACTGAAAATAAATACATAAATGTAACATAAAATGTCAGTTATTACCATTTGCAGAAGCATCAGTATAATCAATGCAAAATCTCCATTTTTCAATAAATCAAGGGGCATACATCTCTGATGCGACGGTTCAAAAAGCCATCCGAGCTTTCATCATCAAAAAGATTCTGACACTTTAGTTGTTATCCGTTAAAAACTAAAGGTGATACGGATTTTACAAGACAAAAGTCATTTTTCACCATTAACTCTGTCCATATTGGTCAGATATACAATAAAGCAGTCTCCTCTATTGAGCAGTTAAAACTGAACATTACCTGTGACTTCACGTTTTCCTTATTTCTCAGTCTGCATTTGAAAGTCATGGAAGGACGATCAAGATAGGCCAGCAAGACGTATATCATGGCACAAGATGGTCCTTGTTGTCCCTGTCTACAGCAATTGGAGTGAGTGTTTATAACTTTCCGTCTAAAAATGGACACAAGAGTATGTATAAATGTAATATCAAAAAAAGCAATAAAACATTTTAAAGTAAAGTTATCAAAAAAATCATTGTAAAATACTATGTGTTACACATTAAAGCGTATGGAGCTCTCCACTTAAAATTGATGAAAATTCAGGTCCAGTCTATAAGCTGGATGACTGTGTGTTGCAAGTTAGTTGTCACTTCTGTATCAAAGCTTCTGCCAGACATATAAACAAGTCATTGCTTTTGTCAGACATATAAACAAGTCATTGCTTTTGTCAGAGACATATAAACAAGTCACTTCTTCCGTCAGACATATAAACAAGTCACTGCTCTTGCCAGACATACAAATAAGTCACTGATCTTGCCAATTCTCACTGGGAATTTTTCTGGGAGGTTAGCATGTCCTTGTAAACATTTTTTTTTGTTCTTCAGTGTGTTTTATAAGACCGTTCGACAGTTTATATCCATAACTTTGTAACCAAACACAGTGTATACTTACTAAAACATGTATGGCTAAGTTGGTCGGGTTAATTTTTCCAAACAATCCGTTGTAAACACTGCCATTTTATCGCCATTTTATCCCGTGCGTTTCTAACTCATCCGGGCATTTTATTTCATTAACCCAAATCAAATTCAATGGGCCAAATGACCGGGCTATTAGATTAAAGTGGTAATTTTCTGTTTAAACCAAGGAATTATATATAGAGAGATCTATACACGTCCTTTTTAAACTAATCAAGGACTTATATAATTTCTTAGACGAATCATTTATTAGTATATGGTGATATACATGCCTATGATGATATCATAATGAAAATACGACACTTTTTAAAATAATATGTTCCTGCCGCGTGAGTTTTTCCTTCACCCCCAAGGTTGGCAGTGTTACTGGTGATTCCTATACTCGCCAGACATCGTTAAAGGATGGAGAGTCTCGGAATGACACCCGGGCGTATCTGACGATGATTCAAGCTGTGATATTAGTAGTATAGAATATTACCACTTTCAGCGCAATTTCCCACCACTCAAAAATGACCAGCTTGCCGAGTCCAGACTCGCCCTAGCTCGCTGGTTATTTTAGGTGAAAGAAAATTTCGCTGATATGGGGTAAAATCTATACTACTTCTACTACCCCCAACACCCATTAGAAAGTTGCTAGACAGCTAAATCCTTAAACGGAACCAACAAATTGAAATCAGTCGAATAACCACTCCATTTTACATAAGCCTTCTTCTTTTTGTAATCACATCTCAATATCTTTTCTATTCTAAATATTTCTTGACTCGCTTTAGCTAGTTCTTATTCATAGAATGATCCCACAATATTTTCGTTGTTTAAATCTTTTAGAAGATACGTAACAGGTTTTGTCTTTTGAATGTCTCAACCAACAAATATATCTTCCCGGTCCAATTAGGTGTGTAACCTTTTTCAAATTGTCTTTTATATTTATTTATTTTAACTCTATCACCAGTTTTGAAAGATATTCCAGATGTCTGAGATTGTTTAGAATACAAACTATGTAATACCTTTTCTTTATTCTTTTTCATTCTCCCCTCTTCAGGAGTCATACAAATACTACTATGTTTAGTCTTATTATATTTGAGATTATTTTAGAAAAAACATCAATATAATTATTTGTATTATTTGTGGTGAAGTGCTTCCACATCATTCTCTTTTTAGTTCTGTTAAATCCTACAA
The DNA here is from genome assembly GCA_029582155.1 of Panopea generosa. Classification (NCBI taxonomy): domain Eukaryota; kingdom Metazoa; phylum Mollusca; class Bivalvia; order Adapedonta; family Hiatellidae; genus Panopea; species Panopea generosa. The sequence goes on along the minus strand of CM055908.1, from coordinate 61,961,912 downwards.
TAACAACTGCTTTTCCTTCATTAAAAGTATGATACATTTCAATATTGTTATCATTTAATTTTTTTTAAGTGTTTGTTATAGAATCCACTCCCCTCATCAACCCACAACTTTTGAGGTTTTGCTTTCATCTCACTTAAAATATCTTCAGATGTCTTGGTTATATCTAAATCAGTTTGATTTTTAAGCAGTACACTCCAAGCATATTTATTCAAGACATCAATTACATTTAATATATATTTAACACTTTTATTATATTTTGAGAAAGCTCGCATATCAACCAAATCAGCAGACCACGTATCATCCACATCGCTTACAATAACTCGACGTCTCGGAAATTTTCTTTTAATGGGTTTGTTTAATTCATCCACTAATTTACTACCCGAATGCGTTGACATTTCCGTTTTTTTAGCCCAAACCAAGTTTATGTTTTATACTTATAGATGGTTTAACAATTAAATTTATAGCAATTTTCTCCCCAAATGTTTTCCTTAAATTTAGTGTTCTTTAAATTCTCTAACATTACTTCATCACAAACAGGCTTTTTTGTTCCATCTCCGTAACAATAATCAATTGTTCTCGACAAACACTGTCTAAATCATTTCATTATCCAAAGGATTTCCAGGAACACAATATTTATATCCAAGAAGTGTTAACCCCTTTTTAGGGAGTACTGGTAACATAGCTTTGTGGATATCAAATCCCCACCCTATAATATTTTTTACAAATTTTGGATTTTGTTATCCCACAAGACGCGCAAGTACTGTTTTGCATCAACCTTCCCTTTTTAGTTGTAATAATTCTAGGTTCTATATCTTACGTTACAATTTTTCTTTCACACAATAACTGCTCATTTATATATTATTAAAATACTTTTTAATAACTAATTCATTTTCTTTGGTTTTGAACGGTTTCAATATTTTATACAAAATATCATACATGCTACATCCATCTTGTAATTTCTTAATGAAATACAAACAGAAGTAACCACACAGCACGCTGTTCTTGTCTTGATATCGTATCGTATCGTATCGTATCGTATCGTATCGTATCGTATCGTATCGTATCGTATCGTATCGTATCGTATCGTATCGTATCGTATCGTATCGTATCGTATCGTATCGTATCGTATTGTATTGATTACATGTTTTAGTTCAATTGGTGGGGTTAAACCAAAAGGATCGAAATAATTATTATCACAACAACGGACCCAATGAGTTCCAGGACCAGCCATATAATCCAAATTAATTATTATACATCCGTTCAATGACGAACGTGGAATGGTATCTCTACCGAATACTCCACCAATTTTTAATATCTTAACCCAATCTAATATGTCAAAGTTACTAATGGGTTTATCCGCAAATTTTTTTTGACCGCCCTCCAGGTGGTCCAATCTGCAAACCCCGTTCCTTCGGAGGTCCAATTTGCAAGCCTTTTCCTTCACGGAGGCCCTTTCCTGTCAAACTAGAAATAAGCGATCCGATAAGAGGTATTCCAAACGAAGCTAGTAAATCGAGAAATTTTCCATTTTACGTTTGTTTATTAGTCATTTTCATACCATTTGTTGTGTTTTTTTAATTTATTAATCTGGGACTTGTTTAATTTTCTCTTACCATTTCCATCAGTTGAAAGCATTCCATTTCCAAATATTATACTAATTCCAGTAGACGCTTAACCACTAATTTCCCCAGTAGCCAACGGTGCAACAATTTTCGGAATAAATTTAGCAGCCATAAACAAAACACGGCCAATCAACCCCGCTAATGCACCAAAGAATCCACCATTTTTTTCTTGAGCAATCATTTGTGTCTTGGAAATATTTAAATCTAACCTAACACCCAATCGTTTTACTTGGTTAATTGCTTTTATTTGGTTATTAATTAGCATATAGTTAAAATATCTCAGATTAGGTTCGAAAAAATATTTCACAAATTTCTTGGAATGGTATTGTTTTGAGGAGAATTTCATTCTGCAATGCAAGAATTTTTATTTGTGTTCCTGAGATGAAATGAAGTTAAGATAATTAAAAATGAGATATTGCAAGATTTTGCGTGAATACGCGAACGTTCACATAATATCAATCAGTTGCCTTTCCTTCCCTATATAATTCCTTGGTGTCATTAAACGTTTACACGTGCCGATGTAAAAAGAAAAGTCTTCCCTTTGGTTTGCTGTGAATAAACTGATAAAAAAATATATCTATATCTGGTAAAAAAGGAAAAAATACCAACATACAAACATTTTATATTCCATTACATTATCATCAAATCATAACATTTTCAAAAGAGTTTTTATCACAAAATAATTACATTTTTATCAAATCATAATATTGATTGATTAACAGAGCACATTTAATAATCGAACACCTTGGGTTCCCAAATGTTATTGATGATTTCAACAATATTATAAATTATTTACCGCTGCTAAAAACTAAACATGTTTAGGAATGGAATGCTTCTCTCAACTTCTCAAAACTTGAATGATATAGGAAGTTTAAATAGTCATTTTGTTATGAAATATTTTATAAATAAATTGTATAAAGATACTTTGCTAAGCAACTTGCATGTCTCAGATTATGTTCCTACAACTTGGAAATAGAATATGCAGGTACAATGGTATTGATAGAGTAAAGTGCCAGTGCAAGGCTACATGTGTGTATCAATATTTATTTGAGTCAGACTGCCATTTTATATTATGTTGTATCAGCTATTCGGAAATCTGCAAGAAGTATTTGGGAAACATTTCGTGGCCCTCAGTTCATAAATTTAATTTGCTTGTGTCGTCCAATATCAGAAAAACGTTGTTTGATATATCTAAATTTATATAAAAAAAGCATGTGAAATTCGAGAGAATACTCTAGAAAATGTTTCTTAATATCTGTATTTGTATATTAAGAGAGTATATGGTGTGTTTCAGTGTATTTTGGGTTATGGTTTTTCAGTCAGCGCTATTTTCACATCGTTGAATATATACTCCGGACAAGCAAAGTAAGGTACAAAGGGAAGACAATTAATATATGTTATTATTCAAGATAGAGATTTGGCACACCCCCCTCTATCTATGTTCCAAGCCTTGTTGCATTCACTTCGGTACTTATGAAGACTAGTAATAGGGGTGAGACTAACGGCGGACGATCAATAAAAATATCAAATCTTTGACAACGTGCTTTGATATGCATTATTGTAAAGACATACCCAGGACAAGCAAATGTAATTGCAAATAAAGTTCCAAGACAGAGTTATGTTTTTTTCGCTCTTCACTTTCACACATTGCTTGTGGAATCAAGTTCCAAAAACGAACTTGAATGGACAAATGTAATGATGCACGTTCGCACACCTCCACGGACAGACATACATACTAAAGCGGGAGCTTTATGTTCGACAAACATAAAAATGGTCCAATGAATTTCTGTAATGATCAGAGGGAGACGAGGTCAATTGGAATTAATTACTTCCCTTTGACTGTGACAATCATTCAGAACGGCTGTTGGGCATCTCGACATTTCGACTCCTAGCAACTCGAAACATTTCCACAAACACAACATTGGATAATTTGGTACATAAATTAGCGATGATTCAGTAATTAAAAGCCAGGTTTTCGGCTAATTACAACATCAATTAACTCTATTGTTCAAATAGTATTACAATCTAGCAAATATTTCTTTTTTATGAGGTGTTGAGAGGTACAGGGATTGAAATATCGAGGGTTCGAGATGTCCTAATACATTCGTAACACCTTGCTAAATTCTACGCTAAATCAATACAATCTGAATATTAATTTGCATTTTTAAAAATGATATTCATCTTGTTTACCCACGATGAACAAGAGGAGACCAGGCTGTTCGCTTGTTAAATGTATATTACTGTGCGACAATGCTACAATAGCGGATCTGCATCGATACTGGGAAGATTAAAAGATGTTAAAATGAATCGAAAGTTAATGAAGTGTAAAATAATGATATAATCAAGGACTTGTTTTCTATGAGTCTCTTTATAATTCCTTGATATAATGTAACAATATTTTTTAGGTAAAACTGTTGTCTGTGAAAATGGAAACAGCTTCATTATAGTATAAGCAATTATGTCCTACTTTGTAGGGAGACGCCAGTTCAAGGCTGCCCAGGGAATATTCATTTTTGTCAGCAGTGTTTGGTCAGTCATGATTTAGCGTGTTGTATTAGTGACATGTTATTAAGTCACTAGTTGTACAAATTATTTTTTGTTTCTATATATTTTCACAGTTTCAGTATTTCTAAAGTCAAAGCTCCAGATGAGTTTTTTTTTTTTTCAAATTTCACCAGTGTCTCGGTTTTTCAAAGGACTCGTATATAATTCCTTGTTTTTTTTTTCCAGTCACCAGTATTTCACATAGGGACAAGTAACAATATAATAATATTCTATATCCCTACATAAAGTATAATAAAGACAATATTTTAATGCGAAATAATATATTTTCAGTACTTATTTGGGAAGGCTGTTTCTTCTGTAATTCTTAATCAATTTTTTTTTAAAGTTTAGCTTTCGAAAACTGCATTAAGTTATATAAATATAAAACATATTAAATTCCAACAACAAATGAAAAAGAGTACAGCCAGGTTTGTGGAACACAAAATATTGTGTAAATTTAATTTCAACTGTCTGTATCTAATTCATTTTGATTTAATTATCTTTCCAGTTTCAGAAACTTTATAGTCTAGGCTTTTTAAAGGTATAAAAAAAATTAACTCGGTTGATAAATAAAGAAGTTAGTACGCACTGCCAGCTTCTCTTTCTAAAAAAAACCCACTAAATTTAACATTTACTCCTGTCGCCATTTTATCAATAAGAAAAATAACTCATATAACCCAACCAGCTAAACTATGATTGAGTTGTTTCCCTTTGACCACTTTGTGGAAAGCGATTTGAAGGGAGACACTAAGGGTGATTATCTCCCTTTGACAATAACAAAAACTTTCGCATGTCTTCTTTTTCCGGTAAAGTGCATCACCATATAAGCGGTATCCTTCACTATATAAAAAAACAAAGATGCTTTTGATATTAATTATACTAAGTATTGTCAAAAAAAAAACACACAAAAAATGGACATATCTCTGTTAATCAAACCGTAAAATAGTAAACACATGTATGTGCAAGTTGGAAAATTATTGCGGAATATAATATACACTTAGTTATATATGCTAGTCCCTTGGTACAATGTCTATGTCTGGCTAGCTCACTTGGTTATAGATTCTGTTCTACAGCCATGAGTTTCCCACTTCTGAGTATGTGGGGAAGTAGCCAGTGACTTCAAGAAATAAAAAAAATATGTTTATGTCTCACACCACTATTATATTTCCCAAAGGACTTTATTGTATCATTAATGTCAACAGCACAATGAAAAAAAAGCAGCATATGGGGTCAAATTCTTCACAAGACATGCAATTATAAACAAAAAACAAGAGCTGTTGCAGTAGAATAAAACCATCTTTAACATTAGCTAAATTGTAGATACATGCAGGGTGGTGGGTCTCGGGTTGAGAGACTCTTGGGTAGGTAACAAAATTGAAATGGGGCAGAGTGTTTCATTTCATATATAATAAAAGGATATAACATTCCCTTTTTATGGTATAAAATGCCTTGAAATGTCGTAATACACCCTTGTGCCAAGTTACATTCGCATAACTGTAAGCATGCACAGTATCACAACCTGCATACAAACTTAATTACAGAATTTAAACGACAATTTGAGACCCATCAACAATGCAATATGGTTTGGAATTAAAATTTAGGAGCCCAGTATGTAACATACTGCCTCCGAGTGTAATCATGCACACTTTCGCCCTGTCTCAAGCTTGCACCACAACTTTTAAAAAGAATGTTAAAAAGTAAATTCAACCTTTTCATCTTGCAATATGTCGTATACCAATCGTTAAGGAGACTATGGCTAGGTGGAGATTCAAACTCATGACCCCTGCATTGATGTGTTACTGAGTTAACTGGGCTACCACCAGATGATGTGGCAGTAGAACTAAGGACCATGAATTCAACAACAATAAACAAGACAACTAATTACAAAACAGGCATGAACCCCCACCCCCATCTTTTGGACTTTATCTACCCTTCTGCAGACGGACAGTGACCCTATTCTTACCCGAAACCATACAAGGAGAGCAGTCCCATTTACAGTCAATAGAGAATTTATCCTGTCAAGGAAAGGGTCTGGGTTCAAGTACTTGCATATTTTTCTCGTTCTGTTACACAAGTCTGGTTTTAAAAAAACAACTCAAACACAAATTCAAATTAATTCATTTTAATAAAATATTAAACATGACATTCTCTCATTATACATTTATAAAACAGTAATTTTCTACAAATAACAAAATATGTTATTTAATCATATACACGTACACGTCTGTATGTAAACCAGCCTAATCACAATTATCTGACTCTCAGATTCATTTAACATCTCAATTTATGATTTTCCTCAACTCTTATTTATGAAATATACATGTTATTCTTTAAAAGTGAGAAAGCCTTACAGGATTTGTTATGACTTCAACTCTGTGTAGTATTTTAATGTGCAATGAGTTATTATCTAGAGAAATTGACATTTTTGTGCCGAGTAAAATCTCAGCTTTAGTCATTTAGTGAGACCGGCCCAGGCCCTGTATTCACCAAAAATCGCAACTTCAGTATGCATTCCAGCTCAGTCTGTTTTTAATTAATGTTAATCACAAAACATCAGAACTTCTGCATGCAGTCATGCACCCAATATCAAAGTTTGTTTTCAGTCACTGTAACATTAAAATTATGAACAGTTTCAATATCATTGTCAACTGTTCCATCGACAATTATTACATCGACAATTATTTCATTAGAACAACTTAAACGAAAATATTATTCTTAAATTTTCTATACGAACTTCAAGTTGAGATGTTTTGTCAACACAGGGTCAGTTAAGCTCCCTGACTAGTGGACAATTTCCTCTGGAAGTGAATCAAATTAATCAACCAATGTTCTGGGAGAGTAAGGGCCAGTAAATGTAACCTTCTTTCAATTCAAATGTTTCAATAAATTTCTATTTTTCAACGTATATCAAATATATTTTACAAGTAAAGTTAAGACAAATATAACAATATTGTTGGTTGTTTACAACCTCCATGGAAACAGTGTTGTTTACAATTTCCATGGAAACAGTTTGTTGCTACAATGGTTATGATCATATTTCAAAGATGCATGAAATTAATTCAGAACATGCAAAAAATAGAAAAAAAATCACATTCAAAAAAATTTAATTGTGTTCATATGGAAGGAAGGATATCTTGTTTTGGTTATTTTTAAAGACATAAGACATAATTTATCACTCAATATTTTAAGAAAAATAGGTTTGGTTTGATGTTTGAATATTTAGTGTAACCCATCTCCGCAAGTAACTGGTAACTTTGCCACTTGAATCAGGGGTGAGAGACGAATGACAATGAAAGCATAAATGTTGAAATGTTGTATATTAAGTTTCAGGGAGATTGTAGCTGGGTTGCGATGTCATGGCCCCTGGATTAATTGTCAGACATGCTGAGCTAACTAGACCCCGCTAAAATATGGTTGATGCCATTAATACTGATTTTAATGGTCAACTGACAGATATTATTCTTGAGTGATAGGCCATGAATCTTGATGTTGATTCAATTTTTTATACATGCATCTGTTAGATCTACAATTAATTTAAAACAAAACAAAACAACATTTTACAATACATGACTAATCAAAGTAAAATTTCATTTTTTGGTAGATCCTAAAGTAGTATTGAGATACCATGGTTTTTACATGGTTTCTGAAAGTAAATACAGTAGAACATTCATGGCTTGAACTCGATGGGACTGGACAAAATGGTTTAAGTTAAGGGTTGTTCGAGCCAAGTATTTTCAACATCATACCATACATGTACATGTATATACATCAAAATAGGAATTCGGCAGGGACCAGATAAGTGGTTAAAGCTGTATGTGGTGTTCCATCCAATGAAGTTCTACTGTATGAGAAAAAATATATTTAAATTGTATTTACAGTGAATTACGTACTATGCTAGCACATGAATTTTATAAATGCCTATATTGCATCAACTGCAGAGCTGCAAATTTCTACATAATATTATCACCATAGTTCCTGAAACTGACCTATTGGGTACCCTTAACAATCTGCATCACTTTCATTATTAAACAGTTTACCAACATCCATGAGAGAAAACTTTAACATTAATACACTTTTAGATTTGAACAAGTTTGGTTACAAAAATATAAGACATTATTCCGAGTGTCATATGCAAACATTCCGTGTTGTGCATCCATTTTAGGATCACTGATAATAAGAAGGGGCATCACTCTGTACTGGGCTTAAATTCGTCAAACGTCTGAAATTTGTCATTTGCATTAAAAACAATTTTATGAGAAACAAACAACATTTTTTTACAAAACAGACAATTTCGAAGTTACATTATCAAAAAATATCTAAAAAAAAAACATGTTTTCTAACTAAATTTTTGCCATTAAATATATTTAAAAATCGGCAACATTGAGTCCGAGTTTTTAGACTCAAAAGTTAAAAATGTTATCTCTTGTAAATGAACATCAATCAGTAATAATGTACCCTGGCAACTCAATGTAAAATTTAAATACATCTGTTGTCATCTTGAAAATTCAACAAAGTTGAAAAACTCGAAACGTGATAAAGGAAAAAACAATGATTATGTACAACAATTTAACAAGAACATTAAATAGATTTTGGTAAACAGTCAAACCTGTCTTAAGCAGCCGGTCAAGGGTAGGGACAAATTTGGCCTTTTAAGACAGGTTGTTGCTTAATACAGGTTAATTTGCTCTGAAAGCATATAAATATAAAGTAGCAAAAGTGACTGCTTGAGACAAGTGGCTGCTAAACTGAGGCTTACACAGGTTTGGCTGTATTTTAGTTTAACCCTTTACTTCATATAGACACCTTTGGACACCTAATATAGACGCCTTTGGAAGCCTCTAATATAGACACCTTTGGACACCTAATATACCGGTAGAAGCCTTTGGACACCTAATATAGACGCCTTTGGACCCCTAATATAGACGGCTTTGGACACCTCTAATATAGAAAGCTTTTGAATTATTGAGTGAATTATGTTTATATTAACTGACAGTGTGGAAATCAGTGCAGGAAGTGTTCAGAATGCTCGTTACGAGTAATCTGAACTCTTCCTGCACTGTTTTCAAAGGCCTTCTGTGATTGGTGTAGGAAAACACGTATCTATGGAGTAAAGAGTTAAAACTGACATTGCATGCAACAATAAGAAGTCTATTTGTGCTCTGCTTGGAGACGTGAGCTGATCAACATATGTAAGTACAGACAACATTCACCAACATTACTTTCTATTAAGTCAGTGTGAACATTATAACTTACTACACTGTTCTCAATCAATAAACAAAATCTATTTATATATTACAAAACAAACAAAAAATCAACTCACAAGTAACTACTGTGAGTTGGAGGTAAATCTTGAACACTGAACTCCAAATATCATCAAATAAATAATTTATACTGGGCCTGAAGTCATTAAATAATGAGCATAACAGGCCTGAAGTCATTAAATTAAGAGCATTACAGGCATGAAGTCATTAAATTAAGAGCATTATGGGTCTGAGGTCATTAAATTAAGAGCATCATGGGCCTAAAGTCATTTCATAAAGAGCATTATTGGCCTTAAGTCTTTAAATAAAGAGCATTATGGGCCTGAAGTCATTAAATAAAGAACACTATGGGCCTGAATTCATTAAATAAAGTGCATTATGGGCCTTACTAATTAAATAAAGAGCATAAGGAAGTTCTTAAAAAAACAAAATAACTTTGTTTGCCATGTTCTTACCTACTCACTCAAAATTGAAGCTATCCAAATATTTTTATTGACTTTCAAAGCATTTTTTTTCATGATTTATCTCCACTTTTGTTTGAACTGAATATGCAGTCAAAATCTAGCAAAAGAATAGATACCTACCTACCTACCTACCTACCTACACACCCACCCACATCGAGTTTAATTTGTTTTTAAAAATCGTATTTCAGTTCTTGGGCACTAAATTTCACATGGTATGATACCCTATAACTTCACCTTACACTGACTCCAGGTAGACTAGTCAAAACTATAAATGTGTCTGATGATACGAATGCCCTCGCTATTTATCGGAAACCAATTTTTTACTGAAAATTAAGTTGAAAAGGATCCATAACTCTGATCAAATTTTACCAAAAGTGACAAAAATTGAACTTGGCCTAAAGTTTATAACTGTACAGATACAAATGAAATATTTGTTAAAAACACAGACCCCTTCAGAAGTTACTGATCAAAAACCCCAATTTTCCAGACAAACGGATGAACCAACACTTAGTGCCACATCACCATTCTTAGAATGGCGAGGGCATAAAAATCCTCTAAAGCCAAACACTAAAGCAAGGAAGCTTCTAGCATCAATTATGAAGCATTTGCTATGATCCAGATAGAGATTAAACCCACTATTTTCCACATATCAGACAGATTCCACAGCCCCAGGTCTCTCTGTGGTCTCTCCTAGAAGTATGACAAGTACCGCTACATCTACCCCAGTTTACCACTGATTTATCTAATCTATATGTTGTTGTCAAAGAACATTAACAAAACACATACATGTAAAACTTTACAATACCATATACATGTATATATTGCTTAAGTTTCAATCAATACAACTATAATTATCTCGATGCTTAGAAACTATCATCAATAAAATATATCCAGTAAAATAATGTACCCTCAAGTTCAGGGCAACGTTTATAACAGCTATTATTATAACAGCACAAACCAACAGAAAATGATCACAGTAACTCAGCGACACAGTTCATGGAGACAAGTGGACTAGATGTCAGTTCAAGACATGTAAGCTCGTTAGATATGAACAAAGAAAAATTTAGTAAAGTAATTTAAGTTATATAACAAATACATTTACAATAGACTTGGTTGTTTTAGATGTATATTTGTTTGTACTTAGCAGGCTGGACAGAAGTAGAGACATATGTTCAGGTCATGTGACCATGTGACCATTTAAAGGTTCTTTGATATTTAAAGAAATACAATTTTATTTCTATTTATAAATGAATTCTAACCATGTCTGGAATTTTATATTTTTCTGAAGAAACAAAAAAAAAAACAATTATATATAGTAAGCAGTATTGAGACTGTATGTTGTTGCTGACTAATGGCGTGAGTTTAACTGCTCTCGAGTCTGCTTCCTGGGTAGAAAAACCGGTACTGAGTGTTGATTTTTTAGAGGCATCAGGTTGAGTTTGGGATTGATCCCACCAGCTATAGTCTGAGTGGCTAACAGTCTTTCCACTACACTAATGCCACGCATTCTTGTCTGAGCTCTAACAAAAAAAAGCATTTGATTTAATAGAACGAGATTTAAAAAAAAAAGTTATTAAATTATACAAAATTTGAAAATCCAGGCAATCTGCCAGAAAGAAAATTAGGTTAAATATAATTTAAAGCAAAACTTGTTCTTCTATATAAAAGATTTTATATTTGACATTTGAGTTTTAATATCTCATCCCCAATGCCTCAACTTTGAGTTTTTGTGAGTTCTTTGTTTTTTGCTAACCATGATTTCACAGTTCCCCAACAATTCTCAAAAATTCAACTCTCCAATAAACAGAGAAACCCTTTTCCATATACTGGTGGCATTGATTTATTTAAATCCATTGATGTAATTTTAGTTTTTTTTTTCTTCTTCTTTACAGAATAGTTATTTCAAGCAGAAATATTACAGAACTGTTTCAATTTCGAACATACGGTTATTATATTTGAATCCGCCAAATAACTTGACAAAACACGGATGTTCTTTTAAAAACTTTCAAAATTTTGTTTTAAATGTTAATGTTTGAATACCTCGTTAGTGATTGTAAAACTTGATCCATGTTATATAGATTTGTCAACAGATTGACAGCTTATGTTCAAAGGATAATTGTACTGTACAACTAACATAATTTCCATCACTTCAGGGGAACACTTAATTATAGGTAACATAATCCACGGGGAAAATTTAACTATAACTAACATAATCCCCATCACTTAAGGGGAAGATTTAATTATAACTAACATAATCCCTATCACTTCAGGGGAAGACTTAATTATAACTAACATGATCTCCATCACTTCAGGGGAAGACTTAAATATAACTAACATAATCCCCATCACTTCAGGGGAAGACTTAAGTATAACTAACATAATCCCCATCACTTCAGGGGAAGACTTAATTATAACTTACATAATCCCCATCACTTCAGGGAAAGACTTTATTATAACTAACATGATCCCCATCACTTCAGGGGAAGACTTAAGTATAACTAACATAATCCCCATCACTTCAGGGGAAGACTTAATTATAACTTACATAATCCCCATCACTTCAGGGAAAGACTTAATTATTACTAACATCATACCCATCAATTCAGGGCAAGACTTAATTATAACTAACATAATCCCCATCACTTTAGGGGAAGACTTAAGTATAACTAACATAATCCCCATCACCTCAGGGGAAGACTTAATTATAACTAACATGATCCCCATCACTTCAGGAGGACTTAAGTATAACTAACATAATCCCCATCACTTCAGTGGAAAACTTAATTATAACTAATATAATCCCCATCACTTCAGGGGAAGACTTAATTATAACTTACATAATCCCCATCACTTCAGGGAAAGACTTAATTATTACTAACATCATACCCATCATTTCAGGGCAAGACTTAATTATAACTAACATAATCCCCATCACTTCAGGGGAAGACTTAAGTATAATTAACATAATCCCCATCACTTCAGGGGAAGACTTAATTATAACTAACATAATCCCCATCACTTCAGGGGAAGACTTAAGTATAACTAACATAATCCCCATCACTTCAGGGGAAGACTTGTTAGATATGTTAGATATACTTCAGTCTTCCCCTGAAGTGATGGGGATTATGTTAGTTATACTTAAGCTATAGCTAACAATATCCCCATCACTTCAGGGGGAAACTTGGCAATAGCTAACACAATCCCCTGGAGATGACTTAGATACAGCAAACACAACCCTCACCATTTCAGGGGATGATTCAACTGTTATTTAAGTCACCACTGGAAATATTTCTGATATAAACCCATGTATAGCAGTATAACTGACAAATTACACTTTAAATGTTATAGTGTGGGTGTAATGTTCTGGGCTATATAATATATAAATTACACTTAATCCATCTTTACACAATGGGAGGATTAAGCTATATTTCAATAAATTAGCGCTATGATGAATGAGCTAAATAATATCCACTTTACCCACATTGCAGACAATGAACTACATACAGACACTAGTCTATGATATACATGGCATGTCTTTGAAGGGGATGATTATATCAAATTTATAAATCCCACCGCGGATAAATCATGTCTAACTTTACAACCAACTATAATCCACCACCAACTCAAGGGATGATTTCAGTCTATAATTAACACTTTTCTTGTGCTGGGAAAGAATGTCACATTGTTTTACAATTAACTACCTTTCATCGATTGAAGGGGAAGATTTCACTCAATAATTAACACTTTTCTTGCCCGTACTGGGAATGAATCACGTGTAGTTTTACAATTAACCCAACACTGAATGAACAATGATTACGCTCAATACTTAACACTTTTTGTTGCTTTTAACTAAAATACACGGTGTCCAGTCAGAAAGATGTTGCAATATATACAATTAACACCTAATTCCCTATTACAGGGGGTATCTTTAGTTCTGCAAGTTTTAGCTGCTTGGTACACTTGTGTCTGTATTGTTCGTAGTTGCGGGTGCAGGTTGGCTATTGTAATCCAGAATCACGCGGTTCGCCTGACGTAGGTACTGCTGCTGCTTGTAGTAAATCTTCAGAACTCCCTTGATAGTGACAAATGCTACTCCGCCCTATAATGAGAGTGTTAATAGTGTTTAATATTGTATTCAACATTGTTACTCTGCCCTATAATCAGAGTGTTAATAGTGTTTAATATTGTATTCATCATTGTTACTCTGCCCTATAATCAGAGTGTAAATAGTGTTTAATATTGTATTCATCATTGTTACTCTGCCCTATAATCAGAGTGTAAATAGTGTTTAATATTGTATTCAACATTGTTACTCTGCCCTATAATCAGAGTGTAAATAGTGTTTTATATTGTATTCATCATTGTTACTCTGCCCTATAATCAGAGTGTAAATAGTGTTTTATATTGTATTCATCATTGTTACTGTGCCCTATAATGAGAGTGTAAATAGTGTTTAATATTGTATTCATCATTGTTACTCTGCCCTATAATCAGAGTGTAAATAGTGTTTAATATTGTATTCATCATTGTTACTCTGCCCTATAATCAGAGTGTAAATAGTGTTTAATATTGTATTCATCATTGTTACTCTGCCCTATAATGAGAGTGTAAATAGTGTTTAATATTGTATTCATCATTGTTACTCTGCCCTATAATCAGAGTGTAAATAGTGTTTAATATTGTATTCAACATTGTTACTCTGCCCTATAATCAGAGTGTAAATAGTATTTAATATTGTATTCATCATTGTTACTCTGCCCTATAATCAGAGTGTTAATAGTTTTTGATATTGTATTCAACATTGTTACTCTGCCCTATAATCAGAGTGTAAATAGTATTTAATATTGTATTCAACATTGTTACTCTGCCCTATAATCAGAGTGTTAATAGTTTTTGATATTGTATTCAACATTGTTACTCTGCCCTATAATCAGAGTGTAAATAGTGTTTAATATTGTATTCAACATTGTTACTCTGCCCTATAATCAGAGTGTAAATAGTGTTTAATATTGTATTCATCATTGTTACTCTGCCCTATAATCAGAGTGTTAATAGTTTTTGATATTGTATTCAACATTGTTACTCTGCCCTATAATCAGAGTGTAAATAGTGTTTAATATTGTATTCAACATTGTTACTCCGCCCTATAATCAGAGTGTAAATAGTATTTAATATTGTATTCAACATTGTTACTCTGCCCTATAATCAGAGTGTAAATAGTGTTTAATATTGTATTCAACATTGTTACTCTGCCCTATAATCAGAGTGTTAATAGTTTTTGATATTGTATTCAACATTGTTACTCTGCCCTATAATCAGAGTGTAAATAGTGTTTAATATTGTATTCAACATTGTTACTCTGCCCTATAATCAGAATGTAAATAGTTTTTAATATTGTATTCATCATTGTTACTCTGCCCTATAATGAGAGTGTAAATAGTGTTTAATATTGTATTCAACATTGTTACTCTGCCCTATAATCAGAGTGTAAATAGTGTTTAATATTGTATTCAACATTGTTACTCTGCCCTATAATCAGAATGTAAATAGTTTTTAATATTGTATTCATCATTGTTACTCTGCCCTATAATGAGAGTGTAAATAGTGTTTAATATTGTATTCAACATTGTTACTCTGCCCTATAATCAGAGTGTAAATAGTGTTTAATATTGTATTCAACATTGTTACTCTGCCCTATAATCAGAGTGTAAATAGTGTTTAATATTGTATTCAACATTGTTACTCTGCCCTATAATCAGAGTGTAAATAGTGTTTAATATTGTATTCAACATTGTTACTCTGCCCTATAATCAGAATGTAAATAGTTTTTAATATTGTATTCATCATTGTTACTCTGCCCTATAATGAGAGTGTAAATAGTGTTTAATATTGTATTCAACATTGTTACTCTGCCCTATAATCAGAGTGTTAATAGTTTTTAATATTGTATTCAACATTGTTACTCTGCCCTATAATCAGAGTGTTAATAGTGTTTAATATTGTATTCATCATTGTTACTCTGCCCTATAATGAGAGTGTAAATAGTGTTTAATATTGTATTCATCATTGTTACTCTGCCCTATAATGAGAGTGTAAATAGTGTTTAATATTGTATTCATCATTGTTACTCTGCCCTATAATGAGAGTGTAAATAGTGTTTAATATTGTATTCATCATTGTTACTCTGCCCTATAATCAGAGTGTAAATAGTGTTTAATATTGTATTCAACATTGTTACTCTGCCCTATAATGAGAGTGTAAATAGTGTTTAATATTGTATTCAACATTGTTACTCTGCCCTATAATCAGAGTGTAAATAGTGTTTAATATTGTATTCATCATTGTTACTCTGCCCTATAATCAGAATGTAAATAGTGTTTAATATTGTATTCAACATTGTTACTCTGCCCTATAATCAGAGTGTAAATAGTGTTTAATATTGTATTCATCATTGTTACTCTGCCCTATAATCAGAGTGTAAATAGTGTTTAATATTGTATTCAACATTGTTACTCTGCCCTATAATGAGAGTGTAAATAGTGTTTAATATTGTATTCAACATTGTTACTCTGCCCTATAATCAGAGTGTAAATAGTGTTTAATATTGTATTCATCATTGTTACTCTGCCCTATAATCAGAATGTAAATAGTTTTTAATATTGTATTCATCATTGTTACTCTGCCCTATAATGAGAGTGTAAATAGTGTTTAATATTGTATTCAACATTGTTACTCTGCCCTATAATCAGAGTGTAAATAGTGTTTGATATTGTATTCAACATTGTTACTCTGCCCTATAATCAGAGTGTAAATAGTGTTTAATATTGTATTCATCATTGTTACTCTGCCCTATAATCAGAGTGTAAATAGTGTTTAATATTGTATTCAACATTGTTACTCTGCCCTATAATCAGAGTGTAAATAGTGTTTAATATTGTATTCAACATTGTTACTCTGCCCTATAATCAGAGTGTAAATAGTGTTTAATATTGTATTCAACATTGTTACTCTGCCCTATAATCAGAGTGTAAATAGTGTTTAATATTGTATTCATCATTGTTACTCTGCCCTATAATCAGAGTGTAAATAGTGTTTAATATTGTATTCATCATTGTTACTCTGCCTTATAATCAGAGTGTTAATAGTTTTTGATATTGTATTCATCATTGTTACTCTGCCCTATAATCAGAGTGTAAATAGTTTTTAATATTGTATTCAACATTGTTACTCTGCCCTATAATCAGAGTGTAAATAGTGTTTAATATTGTATTCAACATTGTTACTCTGCCCTATAATCAGAGTGTAAATAGTTTTTAATATTGTATTCAACATTGTTACTCTGCCCTATAATCAGAGTGTAAATAGTGTTTAATATTGTATTCATCATTGTTACTCTGCCCTATAATCAGAGTGTAAATAGTGTTTAATATTGTATTCAACATTGTTACTCTGCCCTATAATCAGAGTGTAAATAGTGTTTAATATTGTATTCATCATTGTTACTCTGCCCTATAATCAGAGTGTAAATAGTGTTTAATATTGTATTCATCATTGTTACTCTGCCCTATAATCAGAGTGTTAATAGTTTTTGATATTGTATTCATCATTGTTACTCTGCCCTATAATCAGAGTGTAAATAGTGTTTAATATTGTATTCAACATTGTTACTCTGCCCTATAATCAGAGTGTAAATAGTGTTTAATATTGTATTCATCATTGTTACTCTGCCCTATAATCAGAGTGTAAATAGTGTTTAATATTGTATTCATCATTGTTACTCTGCCCTATAATCAGAGTGTTAATAGTTTTTGATATTGTATTCATCATTGTTACTCTGCCCTATAATCAGAGTGTAAATAGTGTTTAATATTGTATTCATCATTGTTACTCTGCCCTATAATCAGAGTGTAAATAGTGTTTAATATTGTATTCATCATTGTTACTCTGCCCTATAATCAGAGTGTAAATAGTGTTTAATATTGTATTCATCATTGTTACTCTGCCCTATAATCAGAGTGTAAATAGTGTTTAATATTGTATTCATCATTGTTACTCTGCCCTATAATCAGAGTGTAAATAGTGTTTAATATTGTATTCATCATTGTTACTCTGCCCTATAATCAGAGTGTAAATAGTGTTTAATATTGTATTCATCATTGTTACTCTGCCCTATAATCAGAGTGTAAATAGTGTTTAATATTGTATTCATCATTGTTACTCTGCCCTATAATCAGAGTGTAAATAGTGTTTAATATTGTATTCATCATTGTTACTCTGCCCTATAATCAGAGTGTAAATAGTGTTTAATATTGTATTCATCATTGTTACTCTGCCCTATAATCAGAGTGTAAATAGTGTTTAATATTGTATTCATCATTGTTACTCTGCCCTATAATCAGAGTGTAAATAGTGTTTAATATTGTATTCATCATTGTTACTCTGCCCTATAATCAGAGTGTAAATAGTGTTTAATATTGTATTCATCATTGTTACTCTGCCCTATAATCAGAGTGTAAATAGTGTTTAATATTGTATTCAATCATTGTTACTCTGCCCTATAATCAGAGTGTAAATAGTGTTTAATATTGTATTCATCATTGTTACTCTGCCCTATAATCAGAGTGTAAATAGTTTTTGATATTGTATTCATCATTGTTACTCTGCCCTATAATCAGAGTGTAAATAGTGTTTAATATTGTATTCATCATTGTTACTCCGCCCTATAATCAGAGTGTAAATAGTGTTTAATATTGTATTCATCATTGTTACTCTGCCCTATAATCAGAGTGTAAATAGTTTTTGATATTGTATTCATCATTGTTACTCTGCCCTATAATCAGAGTGTAAATAGTGTTTAATATTGTATTCATCATTGTTACTCTGCCCTATAATCAGAGTGTAATAGTGTTTGATATTGTATTCACATTGTTACTCTGCCCTATAATCAGAGTGTAAATAGTGTTTAATATTGTATTCATCATTGTTACTCCGCCCTATAATCAGAGTGTAAATAGTGTTTAATATTGTATTCATCATTGTTACTCTGCCCTATAATCAGAGTGTAAATAGTTTTTGATATTGTATTCATCATTGTTACTCTGCCCTATAATCAGAGTGTAAATAGTGTTTAACATTGTATTCAACATTGTTACTCTGCCCTATAATCAGAGTGTAAATAGTGTTTAATATTGTATTCAACATTGTTACTCTGCCCTATAATCAGAGTGTAAATAGTGTTTAATATTGTATTCATCATTGTTACTCTGCCCTATAATCAGAGTGTAAATAGTGTTTAATATTGTATTCATCATTGTTACTCTGCCCTATAATCAGAGTGTAAATAGTGTTTAATATTGTATTCATCATTGTTACTCTGCCCTATAATCAGAGTGTAAATAGTGTTTAATATTGTATTCATCATTGTTACTCTGCCCTATAATCAGAGTGTAAATAGTGTTTAATATTGTATTCATCATTGTTACTCTGCCCTATAATCAGAGTGTTAATAGTGTTTAATATTGTATTCAACATTGTTACTCTGCCCTATAATCAGAGTGTAAATAGTATTTAATATTGTATTCAACATTGTTACTCTGCCCTATAATCAGAGTGTAAATAGTGTTTAATATTGTATTCAACATTGTTACTCTGCCCTATAATCAGAGTGTAAATAGTTTTTGATATTGTATTCATCATTGTTACTCTGCCCTATAATCAGAGTGTAAATAGTGTTTAATATTGTATTCAACATTGTTACTCTGCCCTATAATCAGAGTGTAAATAGTGTTTAATATTGTATTCAACATTGTTACTCTGCCCTATAATCAGAGTGTAAATAGTGTTTAATATTGTATTCATCATTGTTACTCTGCCCTATAATCAGAGTGTAAATAGTGTTTAATATTGTATTCATCATTGTTACTCTGCCCTATAATCAGAGTGTAAATAGTGTTTAATATTGTATTCATCATTGTTACTCTGCCCTATAATCAGAGTGTAAATAGTGTTTAATATTGTATTCAACATTGTTACTCTGCCCTATAATCAGAGTGTAAATAGTGTTTAATATTGTATTCAACATTGTTACTCTGCCCTATAACCAGAGTGTAAATAGTATTTAATATTGTATTCATCATTGTTACTCTGCCCTATAATGAGAGTGTAAATAGTGTTTAATATTGTATTCATCATTGTTACTCTGCCCTATAATCAGAGTGTAAATAGTGTTTAATATTGTATTCATCATTGTTACTCTGCCCTATAATCAGAGTGTAAATAGTGTTTAATATTGTATTCAACATTGTTACTCTGCCCTATAATCAGAGTGTAAATAGTGTTTAATATTGTATTCAACATTGTTACTCTGCCCTATAATCAGAGTGTAAATAGTGTTTAATATTGTATTCATCATTGTTACTCTGCCCTATAATCAGAGTGTTAATAGTTTTTGATATTGTATTCATCATTGTTACTCTGCCCTATAATCAGAGTGTAAATAGTGTTTAATATTGTATTCATCATTGTTACTCTGCCCTATAATCAGAGTGTTAATAGTTTTTTATATTGTATTCATCATTGTTACTCTGCCCTATAATCAGAGTGTAAATAGTGTTTAATATTGTATTCAACATTGTTACTCTGCCCTATAACCAGAGTGTAAATAGTATTTAATATTGTATTCATCATTGTTACTCTGCCCTATAATCAGAGTGTAAATAGTGTTTAATATTGTATTCAACATTGTTACTCTGCCCTATAATCAGAGTGTAAATAGTGTTTAATATTGTATTCAACATTGTTACTCTGCCCTATAATCAGAGTGTAAATAGTGTTTAATATTGTATTCATCATTGTTACTCTGCCCTATAATCAGAGTGTAAATAGTGTTTAATATTGTATTCATCATTGTTACTCTGCCCTATAATCAGAGTGTAAATAGTGTTTAATATTGTATTCAACATTGTTACTCTGCCCTATAATCAGAGTGTAAATAGTGTTTAATATTGTATTCATCATTGTTACTCTGCCCTATAATCAGAGTGTTAATAGTTTTTGATATTGTATTCATCATTGTTACTCTGCCCTATAATCAGAGTGTAAATAGTGTTTAATATTGTATTCATCATTGTTACTCTGCCCTATAATCAGAGTGTTAATAGTTTTTGATATTGTATTCATCATTGTTACTCTGCCCTATAATCAGAGTGTAAATAGTGTTTAATATTGTATTCAACATTGTTACTCTGCCCTATAATCAGAGTGTTAATAGTTTTTGATATTGTATTCAACATTGTTACTCTGCCCTATAATCAGAGTGTAAATAGTGTTTAATATTGTATTCAACATTGTTACTCCGCCCTATAATCAGAGTGTTAATAGTTTTTGATATTGTATTCAACATTGTTACTCCGCCCTATAATCAGAGTGTTAATAGTTTTTGATATTGTATTCATCATTGTTACTCTGCCCTATAATGAGAGTGTAAATAGTGTTTAATATTGTATTCAACATTGTTACTCTGCCCTATAATCAGAGTGTAAATAGTGTTTAATATTGTATTCAACATTGTTACTCTGCCCTATAATCAGAGTGTTAATAGTTTTTGATATTGTATTCAACATTGTTACTCTGCCCTATAATCAGAGTGTAAATAGTGTTTAATATTGTATTCAACATTGTTACTCTGCCCTATAACCAGAGTGTAAATAGTGTTTAATATTGTATTCATCATTGTTACTCTGCCCTATAATGAGAGTGTAAATAGTGTTTAATATTGTATTCATCATTGTTACTCTGCCCTATAACCAGAGTGTAGATAATTCATTATTTAAACTACTTAACCATGAAATGATGTTAGCTTAAGAAGGGTCAACTGACACCAAGGTTGTTGCCAATTGTGAACTGACCACATGACTAACTGATGGGACAGGAGTAAGAATTATAAATATAAAAATGCTTCAAAATCAATTATCAGAACTGAAATAACAGTTTAGATCGTAAAATCGTAGATTACCAACAAAGCATAACAGTCTAGTGGCAACAA
Source organism: Panopea generosa (assembly GCA_029582155.1). NCBI lineage: Eukaryota > Metazoa > Mollusca > Bivalvia > Adapedonta > Hiatellidae > Panopea > Panopea generosa. The sequence continues at coordinate 61,939,978 of CM055908.1, read as the reverse complement.
TTAATTTAAATAGCTAATCATACTGTCTGTAGCAGACACTGTCCTGAAATAAAAATTACTTTAAAGTAATCTTTGACGCGATACAATTAGTTACCTACGTAGTAAGTAGTACCTACCCACAACAAGTCTGAGCCAGAATAACCCCATCAATAATTTACAAACTAAAAAATAGATATATATTGCAGACGGGTGATTTAATAACAAATAAAACATTGATCACTTACCAACAAAGTTCGTTGGAAATTTGAGTTTACATTACTAAACATGATTTTTCCCACCATGGTTGCAACAGTAGGAAGTACAAGAGCGCCACACAAGACTCTGGTTGCAGATATTGGGTCGGACAGGGGCACCGTCTCAGCTGGGATCCGCATCATACGCGAGTAACCTTTGGGAAAAAGAAATTTACAAAATCAGTTACATACATGAGTAGAGATGTAAAATTTTGTGGGGGGTGGGGGGGGGGGGGGAATATTTGCAAAATTGAGACAAATAACTAAAGTAGTCAGGCTATGATATACATGTATGTGACAATCAGTAGTATTTCACCCCATTGGTGTAAAAAAAGTGCCAAGTGCCTTCTTATGAGATGATTTCTAAGAAAATGTTGAACAGTTGAAGTAACATCAACATATAAATTGACTTCTTAACCTCTGTTAGAACAAATCTGCATCTCTTTCTTAAATTTGGCTCAATAATGCTTCAACAAGCACTTTATGAAAAGTAGAAAAATTGATTTTGCACGATTATTAGACACTGGGTGAGCCAAATAGCTCATAAAGGAGTAAACAAATGGTAATGTCTTTGAGCTAATGCATAAATATGAACTTATGAGTAAAACTATAGATACTGACCATTCGGAAAGAAATATTTTAATAATGGCAGCTTTGACGCATGTTTTCTCCACAGTCGTAATATGTAGTCCTCCCAGCGTACCATCTTGCCGAGTATTAACATGATGGGGATGGTGGGAAGCCCTATCAGCAGGAACAATGGGTCTGCTCGTTGCATCACGTTTAGACCATCTTGATGACCGAGAACCTGAAAATGAACAATCAAAGGAAGGTGGGTCAGTAACGAATGCAAGCCCAGTATGTTATATTACATGTTGATACATTGAACATAGGAGGAAGATCTCAGAATTTGTACTGTATTCCCCTGAATAAACCCCTTTACACACATACGCCACGGACACACACATGCACACCAACACGCCAAGCACGCACAATTTGGGTCCAATTATTTTCTTTTATCTATTTAAGTGTTATGACTGTTATCAGTACAAAGAAGCCCTGTAATGTGTATCTGTATCTAGTTATCAAATACAAAATTGTTTGTAGCACATTTAAAAAAAATATAAAAAAAATTCAGACCCAAATAAATGCTCTGAAAAAACATCGCCCATTGGGGCGTTTATTTGGAAGAATATGGTAAGTACATTTTTTATGAATCTGTCGAGGTATTGTAACTATGTAAATCTATTGTACCGCATATGCATAAAATACATAATAAATTATAGAGAAATATTCTGCTATTAATGTTGTAGTCAAGAGAAAAATGCCCAGAAGTCTAAGATTTAATATTTATCATACCATTACGTATTATTCTAAATAATAAAGCGGGGTTATATCAACTTTGTGTTATCTTCATGGAATGTTTATCTTGTAGCAGCACGTATATTGTTAACTTCGTTGTTTTTGTGTTGTGATAAACCTGTGCTTAAATACTTTTTTGCCTGTAAATAAATTGTTTATTATTCCAATAAATTTATAAGTATGAACTTATAATTATAACTGAATCCAATATTTCACAAAATTAGAATATGCTTTGCATTAATTCCATTATTAAAAGAATTTTTTGTGGCATTTGGCGCAGATGCACACACATATAAGTTTGTTTGCTAGACTACTGATTGATTGATTGAATATTTAGCCTCATTTTTATGCCATCGAGGGCTAACAGATGATCAGTTAACCTAATCACTGTTTCGCGGGATCCTGGAAGGTTACCAGTACTCGAGCACACCCTATCTCCGCCAGTAACTGATAACTTTCCCGAATGACAAATGATAATAAGACACAATGTCATATATCAATCATCACGGAGACAGTTGTTGGGCGGGGATTTGAATTCACAACCCCTGTTTGCTAGACTAAAATCAGATGTTGCTTTTTTTTTAAAAAAAAAATTGAATGGAGTTTGGCGCCATTTTCAACGGAAAATAAATGCTTTCGTTGGTGTCATTTAGCGTATTTGTTTCCAGTTAAAAAGGACCAACAAAGAATAACAAAATATGAAGAACACATAGATAAAGTGAATTATGATGGAATATTTAAAGTTCCCTGTTAAGATTAAGGATATTCCTATAATAGAAGCAGCTAATGATATAAGAGTTAACGTCTTTGGAATTGATAATGGTAAAGAACCTGTTTACCCGCTGTATATCTCTAAAAATATAAATGAAAAAACTTGTGCTCTTTTATATATATAGGGGGAAGATTCTTCGGGGGTTTCGTCTTATTATGTTTGGATAAAGGATTTTAACAAATTGATGAACACACAATCAAAAGACAATTGAATATTAAGCATCATTTTTATGCCATCGAGGGCTAACAGACGATCAGTTAATCTAGCCACTGTTTCCTGGGATTAACCAGTACTCGAGCACACCCCGTCTCCACAAGAAACTGATAACATTCCCACTTAAATCAGTGGTGAGAGACGAATGATAATGAGACACAATGTCGTATATCAATCATCACGGAGACGGTTGTTGGGCGGGGATTCGAATTCACAACCCCTGTTTGCTAGACTAAAATCAGATGTTGCTTTTAAAAAAAAAAAAAATTGAATGCAGATAAGCCCGGATAATTTTCAACACATTTTAGGTTATATATGGCATATCCCAGTTTTAGTGGTGAAGGAAAACATCAGAAAGTATAGTAATCCTCCCGCACTCAAATCTAAGTGGTGAGAGGTTTTAAGATGGCACTTGACCACCGAAGACCATCAATAAAAACAACAATAAAACACCATAGAGAATGACATAATAAATAAAATATCATGTTTGTGCCTGATAGTCTAAAATATCTCAGATTCGGCTCGAAAAAAAATGGAGTACTCAACATGGCTCACGTTTAATTTTATCTCTGACTCACCTGATTATTTTGTTATCATTTCTTTTTTTTGGAATGGGGTTTAACTCCATTTTCAATACATTTCATGTTATATATGGCATGTCTAGTTTTACTGGTGGAGGAAGACCAGAGTGAGAATGAATCTAAGTACATCATCCATTCTTCAAACTGTTTCACATCAAGTTGTTGGAGCGAGTGGGACTCCAACCTAGGACCTTAGCAGTAAGAGGTTAGTGATCTTCAGACAGCACCTTAGATTACCCGCTACTCTGATAAATTTTAAAATATCAGACTGATTATCAGGCACTATTTATCATGTCATGTTGTTTAATGTATATAAAGATTAGTGTTTAACCTCATTTGACAACCAATGGAATTGCTTCAATTTTCAAAATTGTGTCGCTCCTACTTGTTAAAACAAAAAAACTTAATTATTAAGTTCATTCTTAATTATTAAGTAGTATAATCACTGCACATGCGTGAATGACATTGCAAAGACTCCACCCTTGATTCAATTCTGAACGAGTCATGTACATTTTACTACAAAGCTACACGAGCTATGGTTAGAAACATCCTTAACAAACATCAACTCTTGAAAATTTAAATGTTAAGAAACTCTGGTTGCTCCTTGTAGTCACTCCCTTTGGGTTTCTTAATTGCTAAATTTTTACTTAATGAACATTAACTATTACTAAAATACACCAAGGTCAAGTAAAACTGCTTCAGATTACTAAGATAATGATAAGGCCATTATAAATGAATTGCTACTTATCATCTAAATTTTTTTAAAAAACAGGGAGGGCAGGAAGATTTTATCTTTTATTTTGATTTTTATTCTTATTTATAATTTTTTAATGAAACTAAAAAAGGGTCGGGGCGCCATGAAAATTAGGAGGCAGCTAGGCGGGGATGGTAATCTAGCAATTAATTTATAACGGCCTAATGATAACATTAAGATAACGACTGTTCCTTGCCTTTGTTTCACTAACACTTTCTTAAAGTTTCATTAAATGCTTAAAAACTCTACTTAATCATGACTGGTTATTTATCTTTAATATAATCAACAAAATTACATGCAGTTTTACTTGAACCAGTCTAATATCATTATCATTACATAAGACTGGAATTTTTAAATACACTCTCGTCCTTAGGCCTTATTAAATGCTAGATTATCATCCCTGCCCGCCCCCTAATTTTCATGCCGCCCTGACCCTTTTTATTTTCATAAAAAAAGAAATTAAAATTTTTTTTTAAAGAAACATCAAATATTTAAAAAATAAAAATAGAAAATAAAATCCTCCTGCCCTCCCCGTTTTTAAGAAAAATTTGGATGATAATCTAGCAATTAATTCATAATGATCTTTTACAGAGATTCAAGACTAAGTTACAAATTAAACTGGTTGGTTTTTAAAGCCATGCATGAATGTATCATGAAAAGTAAACAATTCTAATTAGCAGCCATGAGCAATTTAAGTCAAATAATTTATACTGAATTTCAAAATACTGATATTTTTCCCTATCCGGTTCATCACCATGCCATCTGATTTTTAATTACATCTTCTGAGTACTGAAGTTGTATATGTTATATTAGATACATCATACATGCCTGTAATTGTTGCTGTTTTCTTTTCTTGTTGTTTCTTTTTCACTACGTTGCTCTAAATCTTTTTTTTTTTATCATTTTATTCTATTATCAGTACTGACAAAAATATTTCCACAATATAGTCTTTTTTACAATACTTTCTAAGAATGAATGAAGAGAGCTTTACAGCGTATCAACACATTGTAGGTTATTCGATGCCAACAAGAAGGAAGATTCCAGGTTTACTCTACGCTTAAAAAACAACAAATTAACATAATGCAGAATGAACCTAGAACTTTGATACCTACAGAACTGCAGAGAAATTCAAATACGGAGATAAGCAAAGTATCGTAGAATTGTTAATAGTCAATAAAAGACCCAGGCAGATTTCTAGTGAAAAAGAACCTACAGATGTAAAAAAATATCATAATGAAAGTATGACCTTGTTAAGAAGTGGTATAAAACCGATTTCTGAATTAAATATCTACAGCAATAAAATGTCAACTTCATTATCGGACAGATCACTGGTAGTATACGGTGATTAATACCCCATCATTTTCACATGCATGCCTAATGACACTTTAATTATCATGATTCTATAAATATAGATCCAAATATCAATACCGACACAGTGGCCCTGGAGCATGGATATCTAAGTAGCAAATCAATATATTCACAAGCAACAGATGTTGGCTCTATTGATCTCATGCATATTAATGTGTATTTATTATTGTCTTCATAAATATTCAGTATGCTGACACTGTAATTATACACTGAATATTCATTGATTATTCACATTACCCACAATGATGCAATATATACTGAAAATAACAACAGCTTTATACTGCTAAAACCACAAGGATTTAAGCATTTAGTTTTTCAATGCAGTGACTGAAATTATATTTAGTGTTATTTTAATTAATCTTTCAGTTTATAGCACATTTATGAACTGTTTACAAGTTTTAAATATGGCCCAACTAAATGTTCCGTTTTAGTTTCTTTGTAGTGGGGTTAAACGCCATTTTTAACCCATCACAGGTTATATGTGTTATCCAATTTTGTTGTTGTATACCTCAGGATCTTAAGATCTTAGACCAAGGTAGGCCTGAATGCACAACCTCTGAGAGATAAGCACTCTTGACCCCTTGGTTACGGACAATGTCAGCCGCAATGAAGAATCCTACTTTATTGACATCAGACTAACCGGTTCTGGACTCATCCTTTTCATACTCAGCATCAGGGTCGTCCTCCCTAGTCGAGGAATATGACGCTGTCATCATACCACCACTTATCATACTCAGCATCAGGGTCATCCTCCCTAGTTGAGGAATATGACGCTGTCATCATACCACCACTTATCATACTCAGCATCAGGGTCGTCCTCCCTAGTCAAGGACTAAGACGCTGTTGTCTTACCACCACTTATCATACTCGGCATCAGGGTCGTCCTCCCTAGTCGAGGACTAAGACGCTGTTGTCTTACCACCACTTATCATACTCGGCATCAGGGTCGTCCTCCCTAGTCGAGGACTAAGACGCTGTTGTCTTACCACCACTTATCACACTCGGCATCAGGGTCGTCCTCCCTATTCGAACACTAAGACGCTGTTGTCTTACCACCACTTATCTTACTCAGTATCAGGGTCATCCTCCCTAGTCAAGTGGTCTCAGAAGCCATCATCTTACCACAACTTATCATACTCAGCATCAGAGTCATCCTCCCTAGTCGAGGAATAAGATGCTGTTGTCTTACCACCACTTATCATACTCAGTATCAGGGTCGTCATCCCTAGTCGTGTGGTCTCAGACGTCGTCGTCTTACCACCACTTATTTTACTCAGCATCAGGGTCGTCCTCCCTAATCGAGTGGTCTCAGAAGCCGTCGTCTTACCACCACTTATCATACTCAGCATCAGGGTCATCCTCCTTAGTCGAGTTGTCTCAGACGTCGTCGTCTTACCACCACTTATCTATCACCACTGAGGTCAGGGTCGTCCTCCCTAGTCGAATGGTCTCAGACGTCGTCTTACCACCACTTATCATACTCAGTATCAGGGTCGTCCTCCCTAGTCGAGTGGTTTCAGTCATCGTCGTCTTACCACCACTTATCTATCACCACTGAGGTCAGGGTCGTCCTCCCTAGTCGAATGGTCTCAGACGTCGTCTTACCACCACTTATCATACTCAGTATCAGGGTCGTCCTCCCTAGTCGAGTGGTTTCAGTCATCGTCGTCTTACCACCACTTATCTTACTCAGTATCAGAGTCGTCCTCCCTAATCGAGTGGTCTCAGAAGCCGTCGCCTTACCACCACTTATCTTACTCAGTATCGGGGTTGTCCTCCCTAGTCGAGTGGTTTCAGTCATCGTCGTCTTACCACCACTTATTTTACTCAGCATCAGGGTCGTCCTCCCTAATCGAGTGGTCTCAGAAGCCGTCGTCTTACCACCACTTATCATACTCAGCATCAGGGTCATCCTCCTTAGTCGAGTTGTCTCAGACGTCGTCGTCTTACCACCACTTATCTATCACCACTGAGGTCAGGGTCGTCCTCCCTAGTCGAATGGTCTCAGACGTCGTCTTACCACCACTTATCATACTCAGTATCAGGGTCGTCCTCCCTAGTCGAGTGGTTTCAGTCATCGTTGTCTTACCACCACTTATCTATCACCACTGAGGTCAGGGTCGTCCTCCCTAGTCGAATGGTCTCAGACGTCGTCTTACCACCACTTATCATACTCAGTATCAGGGTCGTCCTCCCTAGTCGAGTGGTTTCAGTCATCGTCGTCTTACCACCACTTTTCTTACTCAGCATCAGGGTCGCCCTCCCTAGTCGTGTGGTCTCAGACGTCGTCGTCTTACCACCACTTATCTTACTCAGTATCAGAGTCGTCCTCCCTAGTCGTGTGGTCTCAGATGTCGTCGTCTTACCACCACTTATCATACTCAGCATCAGGGTCGTCCTCCCTAGTCGAGGACTAAGATGCTGTTGTCTTACCACCACTTATCATACTCAGTATCAGGGTCGTCCTCCCTAGTCGAGTGGTCTCAAAAGCCATCGTCTTACCACCACTTATCATACTCAGTATCAGGGTCATCCTCCTTAGTTGAGTGGTCTCAGACGATGTCGTCTTACCACCACTTATCTATCACCACTGAGGTCAGAGTCGTCCTCCCTAGTCAAGTGGTCTCAGACGTCGTCGTCTTACCACCACTTATCTATCACCACTGAGGTCAGGGTCGTCCTCCCTAGTCAAGTGGTCCCAGACGTCGTCGTCTTACCACCACTTATCTATCACCACTGAGGTCAGGGTTCAAGCCCAGCACAGTCAACAAAAATTATAATAAAGTTTGCTGGTTTCTTGTGAAAGGATGGTGCAGTGCTAGAAAATTCCACTTGTCCACTCACCATGACAAGTGGATGTTTGGTCAGAATGAGTAAGATTTAAGAATCTGACCTTAATTTTTTCAGATTTTAAGCATTCAAAAAAAATATGGTAAAGGGAGGAGGAATAGTTTTTATAAGAAATTTCAAGCCCTGCAGTGGTTTACCCAAGATTTATACCGATGTCTTCCTCCACCACTAAAACTGAATATGCCATACATGTGTATAACTTGACATTGTTATGTCTTGAAAATGGCATTTTACCCTATCCAAGCATAAAGTTGGGAAGCTACCAGTACTATTTTAAGTCTTTAGTATGATCAACTCTGAGGGTCCTCCGTGGCCGAGTGGTCTAAGGCGCCGTCTCAAGATCACTTACCTCTCACCGCTATGGTCGTAGGTTCGAGTCCCGCTCGCTCCAAAAACTTTATGTGAGAAAGTTTCCAGTTACTTGCGGAAGGACGGTGGTTCTACTCAGTCTGACTCAGTCTGAGGTCTTCCTCCACCAGTAAAACTTGATATGCCATATATAACCTGAAATGTGTTGAAAATGGCGTTAAACCCCATTCAAAAAAAAAAAAAAAAAATGATCAACTCTGGGAACGAACCAACAACCTCCCCTGGCAAGGGGGATCTACATTACACCACTGCTGCAGTCTGCTTTTCTAAATACATGGAGTCCTAAAAACAAGACATAACAGTACAACTTCTAAATAAAATAATGGGAAGGAAAACATGCAAACTATGTACATGTACTAGGCATTTTTCCACATTTGCATGTAAATACAATATAAAGCTATTTCATATACCGGTAGCAGCTGGTTAAAAGGCAATTAATATACCAACTCCCAGATTAATTGTCTGCGTCAGCGAAATCTTTATATTTCAAATATTCGAATGACACATTGTTATACCAGAGGGCATAAATGAAGCAAAATTAACCCAATAAAGACTGTTTTCTCTTCAACGAATTAAATCATTCAGAGCGTTCAGCAAATTGATTTTTAAATAATCACTCCGGGTTGATCCATTTTTTGATTAATCTCAGCAAATGCCATGTTTTTTTTGTCATGAAAGCTGTACACGATTGCATGCCACAATTGATCATCTTTATAACTAAATGGACTGCCAGTATATATACTCTTTTTTTTTTAAATATCTTAACCTATCCTGTTAATTTCTGTCTGAAATACATTAAAGGAAGTATAGGCCATTATAAATTAATTGCTAGATTAACATCCAATTTCATCTTAAAAACGGGGAAGGTGGGAAGATTTTATTTTTTATTTCTATTTTTAAAATGTTGATGTTTTTTTTAATAAAAAATAAAATAATAAAAACATTTTTTTAAATTTTTTTTATGAAAATAAAAAGGGTCGGAGTGGCATGAAAATTAGGGGGCGGGAGGGGATGAAGATCTAGCAAAAAATAACAGATTGAAAAGGGATTTTTTAACTTTGTAATGATAAGGGGATGGTCATAAAGCAGTATGTATATAATGTTTATTTTCAGAATATGATTTCCCCCAAATTTTGACAGATCTGATATTCCAAATGAGTCTTACCTGGGTACTTTATTTACTTTAAAGGCCATAATAAATTGATTGCTAGATTATCATCCCTGCCCACCCACTTATTTTCATGCTGCCCCGACACTTTTTATTTTCATAAAAAAAAAAAAAATAAACAAATAAATAAATAAATAAAAAATAAAATCCTCCCGCTCTCCCCGTTTTTAAGAAAAATTTGGATGATAATCTAGCAATTAATCCATAATGGCCTAAATGATAATGACTTTTTATTTTCAAAATACTGGTAACTTTATTACTAGTTTTTCATTTAGGTATTCAAATGTCCTGCACGTTAAGTGGGGTGGCAATGTAGTGGATAGAGTGTTGGCTGCTTACGCCAGAGGTTCTGGGTCAATCTAAAAAAAACAACACTCAGTTCTGGTATTACCAAGTGAACTCGAGAGAAATCTTGCTTGCTCATCCCAAAAATAGGATTTCAGTATGAAGGAGTTATTTATTTTATTTATTTTTTTTTTTAAGAATTAGAAATTCTTTACAGTTTTCTATGTTTAATTGGAAAACAAGGGCATTCTTTTAATTTTTTTTAGAAAGTTTAAAAAAATGTTAAGATCATTAGATTTACACTGGTAGTTAGGAGAAAAGGTACATTACAAACAATCCATTTTTTTTTCATTTTAGCCACAAGATTGTACCTGTACGCTGCACTTTAAAGTTCACTATAAACAATCTTTTTTTTTTACATTTTAGGCCTTAGGCTGTACTTTATACTGTACTTCAACATTCACTGTAAACAATCTTTTTTACATTTCAGACCTTAGACTGTACCCTTATACCATATTTCAACATTCACTGTAAACAATGTTTTTTATATTTCAGACCCAAGACAGTACCCTTATACCATATTTCAAAGTTCACTATAAACAATCTTTTTTACATTTCAGACCTAAGACTGTACCCTTATAACTTATTTCAACATTCACTATAAACAATCTTTTTTACATTTCAGACCTAAGACTGTACCCTTATACAATATTTCAACTTTCACTGTAAACAATCTTTTTTTAACATTTCAGACCTAAGACTGTACCCTTAAACCTTATATCAACATTCACTGTAAACAATCTTTTTTACATTTCAGACCTAAGACTGTACCCTTATACCTTATTTCAACATTCACTATAAACAATCTTTTTTACATTTCAGACCTAAGACTACCCTTATACCGTAATTCAACATTCACTGTAAACAATCTTTTTTACATTTCAGACCTAAGACTGTACCCTTATACCTTATTTCAACATTCACTGTAAACAATCTTTTTTACACTTCAGACCTGAGACTACCCTTATACCGTAATTCAACATTCACTGTAAACAATCTTTTTTACATTTCAGACCTAAGACTGTACCCTTATACCTTATTTCAACATTCACTGTAAACAATCTTTTTTACATTTCAGACCTGAGACTGTACCCTAATACCATATTTCAACATTCACTGTAACAATTTTTTTTACATTTCAGACCTAAGACTGAACCCTTATACTGTACCTCAAGGTTCACTATGAACAATCCTTAACTAATGAAGTATATTGATCAATGAACCTCGTAAAACAGCATTCACCTTCAGATTGGCCAATACACAACAATTGTCTATTCTATACGACACACCAGAGACATGGTGTACAGCATGATGTTTATTTTCAATTAATCACCAACAACATAATGCCATGGTATTGTCTTACTTCCATCAAAGTCATTGTCTTATACTACCATTAACATCTCACTGGGGATTATTACTGCTGCCAGTTCATGTCATAATTGGAGAGAAAAATAGATAGCCAACTCGCAGAGAAAACTGGTACAGTCCGTTTTTTTTACTTGAGAACAGTTGTAAACGTTTTATCGGCTTCATTTATTTGGTACAGGTAAGACAGGTATAGAAGGACTCAATTATGAATTGGTTGTATGAGAAACAGTACTTATACACTTTATCTTTACAGTGTAATGGTGAACTTACCGAATTATCAACTAACTTTGAATATATTGTAATTGGTACCTTGTTTACAACAGGCTTACAAAAACAAATAAAAGTCCCCGTATGTTTTACAAGTAAGACATTTAAAATAATGTTTACCATATATATTTTTTTTTAATATCAAAATTTAATCACCCAATTGATGGTTGTCCATTATTCCATCTTTCTGCACTGACAAACAGTTATACTCCATTTTGAATTTCAACAAAATATTTACAAAACAAAGCAAATTTATGATTGATTGAATGAATGGGGTTTTACAGCATACAAACTCATTGTAGGTTATTTGAAGCCAGCAGGAAGGAAGATTCCAGCTTCCCTCTACATGTACAAAAACAACAAACTAACATACAGATTAAAACACCAAATGAACATGCAGAATGAACCTAGAACCTTGATACGTGCAGAACTGCAGAGTTTCGGCAAATTTTATCATATCACTCAAATTGTCGCTTCTTACGACATGCATGTGCCACAGCAATCCTATTCCTGCCATCACTCATATGGCTTCCTGGAACCACACAGGGGTTAGTAATTCATCCACAATAATGAACATGACAAAAAATGATAAAAGGAACATGACACCCATTTGGTGGATTCCTACCCCTCTGCAGAGATCGACAGTGATTCTATTCTTAGCCGGATCCACACGATTCAAATTTCAAATTTATGACAGCTTTAAAGTTACATACTTACTCATTTTCATCCTCAAAATTTACTCGAAAACCAGTGCAATGGTGAACAAGAGATTGAAATGATGAGGGTAATTTTTACTCCCACATTTTCCAAGATCTCAGTAATTAGATGTAGGTTCTAAGATACATTGCAAATCAGTAAAATTAACAGTTCAGAGATTGAATTCATTTCATTTAAAAAACTTAAAATTATGATTTTTATATAAATCAATATTATTTGATATCTACATACATGTACTACATAAACCAGGCAATTTACTTCGGCTTTATTTGACTTTTATAAGATTAAATTCAATAATTTCAACAACTTTTCAAGGCATTTTAGAATTGTTACATACATGTGATACCTCACGGTGTGAGACAAAATCTCATTTTTTTTTACCAATTCACGGTCTCACGGGTTGTGATCAAAATCTCATGGTAAAACCATATTTCAAAAGAAGTAGAGAAATTGACCGCTATTTTCCAAGTTTTACAGTAACGTCCGCCTTTTAACTTAATGTTTACGCTTAAATTTTTTTGGAACAAATCCGAGTAAACCAAATGATGCGCACCTGGTAATTTGCAAAACAAAACATGTGTCCTCAACAGTATGCCTCAGGGGGAGTAGGTGTTAACTGATTATGTAATTAAATGATTACAACTGGAAGATAATCTTTATAACTGAAGTGGGTTTATGGCTTAAAGGAAACACATTTGTCTCAGCGGATCATATAGAAAACGAGTGTTTGGTAGATGGAGGTTCTGCGAACAATTATTGGTAAGTTAACAAACAGAAGAAATTTGTATTGTATTTTAATAATTGATTATTAACGCATTGAACTGATGTTCGGTGTTCGTAGGTCACTCTTTGAAGTTTTGTTTTCGTATTTTTAAAAGCAATATATATATTGTATTTACTCAAATGATTTATTTATGTTCTACCAGGTTGTTGTTTGGAAAGATGATAACACGTTTCTCTAGTTTCGATACAGAAATGCACAAAATCCCATTTCATTCCCATTAAATGTAACAAGAGGGTATCGATTCAAAGGAAGTAATATTATTTCTAACGTTTGTCATTCCATGAGGTGTTCTTTGATCCCTGGAGTTCCTGTGTCCAGAGACTAGACATAAGCTGCCTGTTTTGGAAGGTGTGTGTATATATATATATACTTTTAGGTGAATACACAAGACCAGGATGAAAAAACATTCATATTGAAGTGGATGCTGGAAATGCTTAAACATGGAAAAAATGAAAATACTTAAAACTATTTCTGTTTAATATATTACAAATGATTATGAATAAAAATAATCAATATCAGACTCCACCTGTAATGTATCCCGTCACTTCGAAAAGCTTATGTGAAACCGCAAGTTAAACAAGAGGGCCAAGATGGCCCTATATCGCTCACCTGACTGACCTTGAGTCACCGACTTAAGTAGATTATATAATATATGTACACTCAAAATTCTAGACAGGCGAGATGGGCAAGTAGTTAGAATTTTTATTTGTTTTGTAGATGTAATAGATGTGTAGAAGAGCTCAAACTTGTTAGAGATTCACCCATGGTAAATGTCAGTGAAATAATATCGAAATCAGGTCAGTAGATTCTGACAAGAAGGCTTTTGAAGTTTTTACTATAGCTGCCTATTTAGTAAACTAGCACCACTTCACTGTGGCGGTCATATTTTTTAACAAATCACAACGGCTTAAACAGACTTGGTAAAGGAACGTTGCGAAATTGTTTTAAAAATCGATCCGGTTGTTTCTGACAAGAATTTTTTTTAAGTTTTTACTATAACTTATATAGTAAACTAACACCAACCCCCTAGCTGCCATGTTTTTTGAGGAATCACTACAGTTTGAACAAACTTTGTGAAGGGTCCTCCAAGGAACATTTCTGTGAAATTATTTTAAAATCGAGCCAGTAGTTTCTGACAAGATGATTTTTTAAGTTTTTCCTAATTAAACTTGCCCGCCCCTGGCAGTCATGCTTTTTGACGAATCAAGATGGATTGAATAAACCTAGTAGCGGATCAGTAAGACCCAAGGATCATTTCTGTGAAATTATTTTAAAATTGAGCAAGCAGTTTCTGATGAGAAGATTTTTTAAGTTTTTACTTTAGCTCATATAGTAAACTAACACCACCTCCTGGTCGCTATGTTTTTTGACAAAACAAGATGGTTTGAACAAACTTGGTTGAGGGTCACCTAAGGAACATTTCTGTGAAATTATTTTAAAATCGAGCCAGTAGTTTCTGATTTTTTAAGTTTTTACTAATTAAACTTGCCCTCCACCTGGCGGTCATGTTTTTTGACGAATCAAGATGGATTGAATAAACCTAGAAGAGGGTCAGTAGGACCCAAGGATCATTTCTGTGAAATTATTTAAAAATCGAGCCAGTAGTTTCTGATAAGAAGATTTTTTAAGTTTTTACTATAGCTTATATAGTAAACTAACCCACCCCTGGCTGACATGTTTTTTGACGAATCAAGATGGCTTGAACAAACTTGGTAGAGGGTCACCCAAGAAACATTTCTGTAAGGCGACTGTATCTTAAGTTGTGGATTAAGTTGTGAAACAGCCTAGCTTGAAACTATGTTAAACATTTTGTTCAAACTATATAATATATAAATTTTCTTCAGGCTTCTTGCCTCATGATTAGTTAACTTCAAACAAAAATAATAATAAAATGATTCTAATAGAAAGACTCTTTGTCGCAGTGCACTCTCCCCCCTACACAATTAATCTTCTCCTCCGAAGTTTCAAGTACACTTTGACAACGAAAAATTTAAGTAGACTTCTTGCGTCAAAAGATACTAGCTAAAAATATGGGACTACTTTAATATGAAGCAGTAAACCATCCCTGTCTGAACCTTAGAAACTGACTTTTATATTCAGGAAAACACCGATTTTAAAATGGTTCATGATTTACGAATAATATTTAAATCATTGATTATATAGCTTATATAGTAAACTAACCCCACCCCCTGGCCACCATGTTTTTTGATGAATCAAGATGGCTTGAACAAACTTGGTAGAGGGTCACCCAAAGAACATTTCTGTGAAATTATTTTAAAATCAAGCCTGTAGTTTCTGACAAGAAGATTTTTTAAGTTTTTACTAATTAAAATTGCCCCGCCCCCTGGCGGTTATGTTTTTTGATGAATCAAGATGGATTGAACAAACTTGGTAGAGGGTCACCCAACGAACATTTCTGTGAATTTATAACAATATTGGCCCAGTGGTTTCAGAGGAGAAGTTGTTAGCAGCTAAAAGCTAACGACGGACAACAGACGACAGACGACGGACACCAGGCGATCACAAAAGATCACCTGTGAGCCTTTGGCTCAGGTCAGCTAAAAATAGCAGATAAAAACAAATATTTGTTTGATGATATTTTCTATTTTTCAGTTATGAAGCTGTGCCAATGATTCAGACCAGTATTGAGGGAGAGACTGAAGAAAACACCATCCCCCAACAAAGAGGGAGATGAGTCTTAATCTTAAACATCATTATGAAATCCATTTATCCACATATGTAAATTTTTATAAAAATGATTGAATTTTGCGCGCTTAAATATATGTTAACAAACCTCATAGTTTTAGGCATGAATCTCACAGGAAAAATCACTAAATTCACAGGTTGGGTTCCTGAAAATATCACATGTATGTTGTTATCATAGTCAAGCAGTAAAACTTTGTTTTACAATACTTGGAAGGAGAATATAAACTCCTATGTTTAAAGGTAAGGGGTAAATCTACCTTCAACCCTAATTTTTTAAGCTAATGGATAAATCATGGGGATATAATACCTTGGACCACATAGATTTTAATTAGTTATAAAATTAAACAAAATTAATATTCATAGAAGCCTCAGTCATTGCTATTCACACTGTTAATATTTTAAAACCCATCATTATAAATTTTACATTAATTTTTTTTATATATATGTATTGTTTCCTTATTAACAGAATGTTAGTGTACAATATATAGTTGTGTATAAAAAATGTAAAATAACAACAAATATAATAATAAAAATGCCTTTTCTTAACCTCAAAGCAAATTTTGTCACAGCTGTAAGTAGTAAATGTCGGAATGTTCACTGATCTAGTCATTAAATCAAATATGCTATACAGAGGCAAACCATTCCACATATGTTTAATGAGCCAATGAAAATAAAGACAAGAATTGTTAGAAGACCAACAAAGCTCGCCTCTGGGTGTCTAAGTCCAAAAAGAGTCATAACTGTGCCAAAATGCAATCCAGAGTTATGGTTTTTGTCTGTGTGTGTTCCATTGATGATGGTGAACACACATGCAAAGTTTCATTCACATCCAATGAGTTTAACCTGGGTGTCTACAGACAACGCTGACGCCACCGCTGACACCGACCGGGTCATGACAATAGCTCTCCTTGGACTTCGTCCCGGCGAGCTAAAAAAGTCTTGCTTATCACAAGGGTACAGCACCTAGCAATTACACCCCCCGCCCCCCACAAAAACACAATCCCCAAAACCTATCAATATATTAATTATAATAAGCCAAACAATAGAACAAAAAATTTTTTCATGAATATATAAGGGGTGTGGAAGGGTGTGTGTGTGGGGGGGGGGGGGGGGGGGGGTATTTGCTCTGTGTTGCTAATGTATTCTCAAAATTTGAATTGACTGTCTGTAGTTCAACACAAATAAAGAAATCTGTTCCGTCCCTAAACAGTTCCCAGCATTTGTATCAAATAATGCAAACACTCATAAATTTATCGAGAGATAGCTAGCAGTTTGTGTTTGCATGGTAAAGTAAATATTTGCATTAAAAAAACTCCAACTCTGACCAGTAATTTATCTGAGGATGTGAACAGGAAACTAGATATTTATTTTTATAGCATATTGATTATATTCATGGAAATTGTTATCAATATTTGTTATCAAGATTAAGTCTGATAAAGCAGTGTTTGTTTAAGTTTTTATTGCATTGATCAAATCTTTTATTATCTTAATTGCCATGCCTAATTGATTGTTATGATATCGTTTTACTTTCATGTCATTGGTTTTTTGTTTTTTTTTGTTTTGTTTAATGTTTTTTTTGCCATTTTCAACACATTTCAGGTTATATACTGGCATATCCAGTTAAACTGGCGGAGGAAGACCTCCGAAAGAATCTGAGTAGAATCCCCGTCCTTCTGCAAGTAACTGGCAAACTTTCTCGCATAAAGAGACTGAGAAGGTAATCTAACCTATGACCTCAGCTGTGAGAGGTTAGCAATATTGACACATTGCCCCTAACCTCTTGGCCTCAAGAAAAACGTTGTTCAATCTAATCAATGTCTAAACTAACGATAATTAAAAAATTTTTTTCCATATTTTCCCCCAGAAAACATTTAGACTCATTATACATCTCATTCATGTGTAAACATGTAGAAATTACGCTTCAATAAACAGTAAATTTCCCCATCTCACTGTTACATATTTACAGGCCATCAGTAACAATTGTTTGCTGTTTTTCGGGCCAGGGTTTTAAAAGTACATGGGTAGGAAGATAGGTTGCTGTTTTTCTTTGGAAGAATGAAAATAAAAATACACAAAATAATAAAAATATACATACACAAAAAATGAAAATATATAAATATATATATACACAAAATAATGAAAATATATATATATATATATACACAAAAAAAGAAAAGAAAAATGGAGTGTCCTTTTGCATGAGTAATGGGTTGGGAAACAGTAAACAATCAATTGTTTAGTTTAAACTAATTTATTTTAGTTTGATTGAGACAAAAACTTAAAGCTTATAATTATGAATCCATTTTGAGTCTGCATCCTGGGTAGAACCAGTACTGAGTGTTGTAATTTGAAACACATCATGTCTAGCTGAGAATCAAAACCGTAACCTCTGGCGTGAACAGTAAACACTCTACCCACTACATTACAATTAACTGGACTTTTAGGTCTCATGCATCAACTAAGTATAAATATAACACACATGTTCAATTTTTTCTAATGATATTTAAACTAAACATTACACTCAATATCAATGGAAGAATATATGTACTTTTTATTGATTGATTGAATATTGAGCTCATTTTTATGCCATCGAGGACTAACAGATGATCAGTTTTGAAACCTAACCACTATTTCCTGGGATCCTGGAAGGTTAACCAGTATTTGAGCACACATCTCCGCAAGTAATTGAAATCTTTCTCACTTGAATCAGCAGAGAGACGAATGATAATGAGATGCAATGTCATATATCAACCATCACAGAGATTGCGGCTGTGCGGGGATTCGATCTCATGACCCCTGGGTTGATAGTCAGCTGCGCTAACGACTGAGCTAGTCTGGCCTGACTTATATACATTTAAAGTAATATATATTAGGCAGCTGTTTCCACATCAGGTTTCATCTTCACTCATATTATTCACAAAAGTTATTTTTGTAAAAAGGTTCAATAGCTTATAAAGTAAGTAGCTGACAGGGTGCTGAATAAGGCATTGATGAAGTTTTTTTTATTATTTAAATATCCAATCTGCTGTCTCAGGAGATGCAAAATAAAAAAAAATCTTTAAAAGGCTCCTTAGAGACGTGCAATAAGTCGAAATAGGCGGAGGTGCAGCTGACACGGTGTTAGCAACCCACGCCAGATGTAGGTTCAATACCAGACTTATCTGTGGTCTCCATGAACCCACCCAGTAGTGTGAGCTATTTCAAATATGAGCCAAAATAATTTGTGTCATTGATTGATTGAGTGAATATTTAGTACCAATTTTATGCTATTTTGAGCTAACAAATGATCAGTTAATCTAACCACTGTTTCCTGGGATCCCGGAAGGTTAACCAGTATTGAGAGGCACACCCCATCTCCGCAAATAACTGATGACTTTCGCACTTGAATCAGCGATGAGAGACAAATGATATTGAGATGCAATGTTGTATATCAATCATCACTGAGACTGTGGCTGGTCGAGGATTCAAACTCACAACCCCTGAACTGATAGTCCGAAGTGCTACCGACCGAGCACACTTTACAAAACCAATGAATCATACTTTATCATCAATTTTGGCTTCGTAACAAATAATTAACTAATAAAGTCACAAAACTCAAGAAAACAACATGTATTGGTTACCTGCATCACTGTTACAGCACCATAGGTGACTAATGTCCAGTACAGGGAACCGATCACTATTCCTCCGGCCATAAAGGGACATAATTTGTAAATTAACCGATCAGCGATGTCCAACACATAGATTAATGTTCCTGAAATAAAAATATGGAATTTTAAACAAAAAATTAAACATCTATTTACCCCTGTAGATGACAAGGGCTGCCCCTCAAGTCCAAAATGGAGGGAGGACATCCTAATCATATTTGAGGCTACATTTCCGGAAACCGAAAACCAGACCTGGGGTCAGTTTCATTGCAATGTAATAAAATTATAACTACAATACATTGGAGTACTTTAATTACATTTACTTTACCTTAGTTCATGCAATGCATTCTATTACAATTACTTAAATGGCCAACACTCTATCCATTACATTACTGCCTCACTTGCGGTTACTACACTGACGTAATGCATGCGTTACACATTACATTGTCAGACTAGGAGTCGAAAGTCTATGGGACTATGTTTCAAATATGTGATTTGTGAAATCAGGTAATAAACATAATTTTCATTTTAATATAACAAAAAACAAATCCTTAACTTAGTAGTTTCTTAATTATGTGAAATTGATCAATGTCAAAAAATATATTTACGGGTAACTGATGAGTATTTTTTTACCTTGTTTGAATACATTTCTCATTCATGAGAAAAAATTTAATGTCATTTCCCCCCACCCTCAATTATGTACTATAAAAAGTTTACATCTGCACTGACTGGGAAACCCATGGGCCATAGTCCCATAAAATCCCAATATGCCACATAGTAATTTCTACTGATGGGCCCTGTGTCCAGTAATTTTTTACAACAGTTACTGTTTATGTAAGATACATTTTCCTTATGAACCAGATGCTTAACAGATTTTTGATATACAGTGAATGCAAGTGTCTTACTGAGTCTTACAGCTTAAGTGTAAATTTTCAAACTATTGAATTTTGATTCCAAGTGGCACAATGATGCAATTTGTGTAGTTTTGTGTTGTTTTCGTTTTGGTGTTTGTGCATATTGTCACATAAAATTTTCAAAATGTCACATAATATTGTTGAAGAATGGGCGATTATCTCACTGTTAAATTTTCTTTTCCCAGTCACTGCAGCTGGAGCGAAACCCTAAGGAGTGAATTGATCATTTGAGGATATCATACATCAAGATACCAAGATACATAGCATACTCTGTATTATATAGTTTATGCACAAAACCTTCATTACCTATACATAAAACAAGGTAAACCTTCATTACATATACATAAAACTAAAACAAGGTAAATCTTCATTACGTATACATAAAACAAGGTAAACCTTCTTTACGTATACATAAAACAAGGTAAATCTTCATTACATATACATAAAACAAGGTAAACCTTCATTACGTATACATAAAACAAGGTAAATCTTCATTACGTATACATAAAACAAAGTAAACCTTCATTACCTATACATAAAACAAGGTAAACCTTCACTACGTATACATAAAACAAAGTAAACCTTCATTACGTATACATAAAACAAAGTAAACCTTCATTACGTATACATAAAACAAGGTAAACCTTCATTACGTATACATAAAACAAGGTAAACCTTCACTACGTATACATAAAACAAAGTAAACCTTCATTACGTATACATAAAACAAGGTAAACCTTCATTACGTGTACATAAAACAAAGAAAACCTTCATAACGTATACATAAAATGAGGTAAACCTTCATTACGTATACATAAAACGAGGTAAACCTTCATTACGTATACATAAAACCAGGTAAACCTTCATTACGTATAAATAAAACGAGGTAAACCTTCATTACATATACATAAAACAAGGTAAACCTTCATTATGTATACATAAAACGAGGTAAACCTTCATTACATATACATAAAACAAAGAAAACCTTCATTACGTATACATAAAACGAGGATACCTTCATTACGTATACATAAAACTAAGAAAACCTTCATTACGTATACATAAAACGAGGTAAACCTTCATTACGTATACATAAAACGAGGTAAACCTTCATTACGTATACATAAAACAAGGTAAAGTTCTCCTTTTCAAGGAAATGTATGCGCTTTTCTTAAGATTAGAACTGGCAAAAAAAACTGTTATTCCAATAAAAAAGTCTTTGATATAATACTCTGACACTTAGCTTATTGAACAGGCCAAAATAATATACATGTACTGATCAGGACAGCTAATCTGCCATTTTTGTATGTCAAAACACGGAATACCAGTAGTGCTATTAAAAATTGTATTTGCCATTAACAGACAATCATGTATTTTTACATAACATAAATGTCCTTTCTTATTCAAGTCAAAATATCAAGGAAATTGCTTTGATACTCTTTGAGAAAATACATAAAATGTCCGGTACATAAAATATCAGGTACATAAAATATCAGGTACATAAAATGTCAGGTAAATAAAATATCAGGTATATAAAATGTCAGGTACATAAAATATCAGGTACATAAAATGTCAGGTACATAAAATATCAGGTACATAAAATGTCAGGTACATTAAATGTCAGATACATAAAACATCAGGTACATAAAATATCAGGTACATAAAACATCAGGTACATAAAACATCAGGTACATAAAAAGTCAGTTACATAAAACATCAGGTACATAAAACATCAGGTACATAAAACATCAGGTACATAAAATATCAGGTACATAAAATGTCAGTTACATAGAGAACATCAGGTACATAAAATATCAGGTACATAGAACATCAGGTACATAAAATATCAGGTACATAAAACATCAGGTACATAAAATATCAGGTACATAAAATGTCAGTTACATAGAACATCAGGTACATAAAATATCAGGTACATAAAATATCAGGTACATAAAATATCAGGTACATAAAACATCAGGTACATAAAACGTCAGGTACATAAAACGTCAGGTACATAAAATATCAGGTACATAAAACATCATAAAACGTCAGGTACATAAAATATCAGGTACATAAAACATCAGGTACATAAAATATCAGGTACATAAAACATTAGGTACATAAAATATCAGGTACATAAAATATCAGGTACATAAAACATTAGGTACATAAAACATCAGGTACATAAAACATTAGGTACATAAAACATCAGGTACATAAAACATCAGGTACATAAAATATCAGGTACATAAAACATTAGGTACATAAAATATCAGGTACATAAAACATCAGGTACATAAAACATCAGGTACATAAAACATCAGGTACATAAAATATCAGGTACATAAAACATCAGGTACATAAAATATCAGGTACATAAAACATCAGGTACATAAAACATCAGGTACATAAAATATCAGGTACATAAAACATCAGGTACATAAAATATCAGGTACATAAAAAGTCAGGTACATAAAACATCAGGTACATAAAACATCAGGTACATAAAATATCAGGTACATAAAATATCAGGTACATAGAACATCAGGTACATAAAATATCAGGTACATAAAACATCAGGTACATAAAATATCAGGTACATAGAACATCAGGTACATAAAATGTCAGGTACATAAAATATCAGGTACATAAAATATCAGGTACATAAAACGTCAGTTACATAAAACATCAGGTACATAAAACGTCAGGTACATAAAACGTCAGTTACATAAAACATCAGGTACATAAAACATCAGGTACATAAAATATCAGGTACATAAAATGTCAGGTACATAAAACGTCAGGTACATAAAACGTCAGGTACATAAAACGTCAGGTACATAAAATGTCAGGTACATAAAATATCAGGTACATAAAACGTCAGGTACATAAAATATCAGGTACATAAAATATCAGGTACATAAAATGTCAGTTACATAAAACATCAGGTACATAAAACATCAGGTACATAAAATGTCAGGTACATAAAATGTCAGGTACATAAAATGTCAGGTACATAAAATATCAGGTTCATAAAATGTCAGGTACATAAAATATCAGGTACATAAAACATCAGGTACATAAAATGTCAGGTACATAAAATATCAGGTACATAAAACATCAGGAACATAAAACATCAGGTACATAAAAAGTCAGGTACATAAAACATCAGGTACATAAAATATCAGGTACATAAAACATCAGGTACATAAAACATCAGTTACATAAAACATCAGTTACATAAAACATCAGGTACATAAAACATCAGGTACATAAAATATCAGGTACATAAAACATCAGGAACATAAAATATCAGGTACATAAAATATCAGGTACATAAAACATCAGGTACATAAAATATCAGGTACATAAAACATCAGGTACATAAAATATCAGGTACATAAAACATCAGGTACATAAAATATCAGGTTCATAAAATATCAGGTACATAAAATACATAAAATATCAGGTACATAAAACATTAGGTACATAAAATATCAGGTACATAAAATATCATATACATAAAACAACAGGTACATAAAACATCAGGTACATAAAACATCAGGTACATAAAATATCAGGTACATAAAACATCAGGTACATAAAATATCAGGTACATAAAATATCAGGAACATAAAACATCAGGTACATAAAACATCAGGAACATAAAACATCAGGTACATAAAATATCAGGTACATAAAATATCAGGAACATAAAACATCAGGTACATAAAATATCAGGTACATAAAACATCAGGTACATAAAACATCAGGTACATAAAAATATCAGGTACATAAAATATCAGGTACATAAAATACATAAAATATCAGGTACATAAAACATCAGGTACATTAAATATCAGGAACATAAAATATCAGGTACATAAAATGTCAGGTACATAAAATGTCAGGTACATAAAATATCAGGTACATAAAATATCAGGAACATAAAATATCAGGTACATAAAATATCATAAAATATCAGGTACATAAAATATCAGGAACATAAAACATCAGGTACATAAAATATCAGGTACATAAAACATCAGGTACATAAAACATCAGGTACATAAAAATATCAGGTACATAAAACATCAGGTACATAAATTATCAGGTACATAAAACATCAAGTACATAAAACATCAGGTACATAAAATATCAGGTACATAAAACATCAGGTACATAAAATATCAGGTGATGAGCTAGCAATTCTGTTCAGTATATATGTTAGATGAAAATAGATTTTTTCCGTAAAAATTTGTGTTGTAGGAATTGATGTATCAATGGAGTCACATGATTTAAATATGATTGCAATTTGATCCGTCATAATATATTGATGAATTTTGTTTATCTTAGTCTGAATGATGAGGTGAAGGTCATCAAGCAGTCTGTATGTGATAACAGTATCTCTAGAGTACAGATTAAGTTTCAATATTGTCACTCCGATCAAACTATTGTTTAGTCACATTTTGACGGATTTGAAAATGTAAATCATTTATTTTAATTGGTGAGTCGCTTTGTATTCATTTTTAAACCACTTTTATTTTTTTAGAAATTTATAGGATTCTTTCCTAATACACTGACCCTTAAAAAAAATTCATTTTGGTTGATGTTGTTGTATAGTGTTTAGCGTTGCCTTCAACAATTTTTTAGTCATATAATCACAACGGTGTCTACTTGAGACAGTATTCTGAGCACTGTCAAACTGAAGTATCATGCCGCGACATATGGTATGATATCCCACCCAGTCACATTATACTGACACAAGGCCGACCAGACCTAGATCTCCCCTCTAAATGTTGAGAGTCAAGCGAGGAAGCTTCTAATACCTTTTTTTCCTTCGGTATAACCTGGTCAGGGATTGAACCCACTTTGTTGAATGAAATGTCAGTTTAAAAATACTTTATATTATTACAAGGTTGTGTAAACTATATTTTACAAAAGGAAAATTTCCAATCAAATTTTCTACAAATGATTTCTGCCACTGCATGCAAATCCTTTTGAAATAAGGAGTCCGCAATGTTGCTAGAATTTAACTATCTTTAAAAAGCTGCTTAATGGTATAATGATATTGATGGAATTAAAGAGTTAAATCCCCCAGTATGCCCTGCTGTGTACATATTACAGATCTCAGACAGAACAGCAAATCAAACAGTTGACATATTCAACCTGCTCTCAATTGCAGACTACAGACGTTGACCTTCATCCGATTTCAATTCTTCTTGCGAAGTTCAAAAGGACAAGGATATAATGAAGACCATGATAGAATTATAGAACTCCAAACCAACAAAGAATTTTTCAAGAAAGGATACACCACTGCTGATACAGTTAGTTTCTAACCTACAAATATGTCATTGTGTCCTTTTCAAAAGAATTATTTTCCCGTCAACAACATACTGTAGCTGTTTTTGCAAATTCACCAAATTCTTGCTTTTTTAATTATATGACTTAATTTACATCATTTTCAACACGTTTTAGATAAGAATATGGCATATCCAGTTTAACAGGTTGAGGAAGTGACTAAGTCCTCAGAATTAATCTTAGTAGAAATATTAAAATGGTATTAAATACTCTTAATTAAAAATAATACTGTTTTTTGTCTCTTTTTTTTTTTTTGGCTAAAAAACAAGAACATGAAAAATATATTAAACTTGTATGAGAAATATAACAAGGGCCATTACTCTGACATTAACAATCCGATTTGGCCAGTTTTTGAGATTGTCCGAGATATTATAGTTATATAACTACTGTTCATGTTTGGTGAGGATCAATTGAAAAAATGTGTGTGCTAGAGTGCACACAAGGTCAAATAGTGCAGTTTTAATGTTTCAAGGGCAATAATTTGACATCAATAAATCAATTTGGCCAGTTCAAGAACATATCTGAGATATTATGTTTATATAACTACTATATAAGTTTAGTGAAGATCCAATGTAAAATGCGGTTGCTAGAGTGCACACAAGGTCAAATAGTGCATTTTAATGTTTCAAGGGCAATAACTATGACATTAATAGTTCAAGAACTTGTCCTAGATATTATGGTCATATAACTACTAAATAAGTTTAGTGAAGATCCAATGTAAAATGCAGGTGCTAGAGTGCACACAACAAAAAAGTGAACAGATGGATGACGGATAACGGACAACAGGCGATGAGAATAGCTCATCTTGAACTTTAGTCAGGTCAGCTAACAAGAGCTGTTAGAGAACTGCAAAACTCAACTAATTTCGCTTTGTCACAGAAAACATACAGTGACTATCAGAAAAAATAGACATATCTCTTTCAATCAAATATATTGTTAATATGAGTGCTACAGTAGATGCATACATGTTCAAGTAGAAATATGGTACAGCATATATAAATATTAATAATATTAACTATAAATATATTAGCGATATAGAACAAAAAGATTATACTGCATGAAGATGGGACGGGGGTTGGAGCAGGTAACCAAACAGAAATGGGACAGAAGCAGGTAAAATGGGAGACCCAAGTAGTAATAGGACGGAGTAAATGCTCATAAATTATATTTTTATATAAAACAGAAAATAAAACAAAGAGGGCAACACTCAACCTTAATGGCTCACACACGTGGCAAAGAAGACAATGGCAAAGAAGGCAACTTTTGATAAAGCAAAGGCCATAACTCAGATATCTTAAGTTGGTCAGCTGAGATATTATACCAGCAGATATAAAAGTTGGGAAGATCAAAATGATGTTGTACAACCAATTTTTCAGTCATATCACGACGGTGGCAACCTGAGACAGTATTGTATTGTTTTCATTGAGGTAAATAAAATTCTTTATTTCTATGTCAACCATTTAGGCCATAATAAATCAATTGCTAGATTATCATACCCGCCCACCCCCTAATTTTCATGCTGCCGTGACCCTTGTTATTTTCATAAAAAAAAAAAAAATAAATAAATATGTTGTTGTTGTTGTATGGTGTTTAGAGTCGCTTTCAACAATTTTTCAGTCATATCGCGACGTTGTCTACTTGAGACACACTGGAGTATCATTCTGCAGACACATGTTATGATACCCCACCCAGTTACATTATTCTGACACCGGGCCAACCAGACCTAGAACTCTGTTCTAAATGCTGAGTGTCAAGCGAGGAAGCTTCTAGTACCATTTTTTAAGTCTTTGGTATGACCCGGTTGAGGATCGAACCCACAACCTTCCACATGCGAGGTGGGCACTCTACACTAGACCACAAAGATCAAATGAAAACTGCAGGTGCCAAAGTGCACACAAGGTTAAATAACACAATTTTTGATGATTCATGGGCATGCATGTTTGAAGAAGATAAAATGAAAACGGTGAAAACTAAATAGTAAATACCAACAACATCAAATGACGCAATTTTTGATGATTCATGGGTTGCAACTCTAACATTAATTACCCAGTGGACCAATTCGAAAACACATCCGAGATATATTGATTATATAACTCCTGTGTAAGTTTGGTGAGGATCATAGAAAAAATGCGGGTGCTAGAGAGTCCACAATGTCAACAGCAAGTTTCGATGATTTAACATCAATTACCTGATTTTATTAGATTTTGAGATAATTAGTTTTATTAAGATATTTTGGTTATTATAGCTGTGTACTTTTTGTTAGGATCAAATGAAAAATGCTAGTGCTAGAGTGCACATAAGATAAAATAGTAAATTTTTTTTATGTTGAAAGCGACGCTTAACACCATACAACAACAACAACAACTGATTTGGCTTCTTGTAGAATTTTTCTAAAATATCATAATTATATTAGTTATATGTAAGTTTGGTGAAGATTAAATGAAAAATGCGAGTTCACACAACAGAAGTTTAAGAAGGACCAAGGGATGACGGACAGACAGACAATGAGGACAGAGAAAGGGATTCAAATAGGTATCAATTTAGAAAAGGAAAGGGGCAAATCTCAAATAAAAAATCTTCCCACGAGCTGTCAGAGGGACAATGCACTCAACAATCTCGAACATTTGTCACAAAACTACAAATATGATTAAGACTGATGACAAATACAAGTAAAAAAGAGTTATCTAACTTACTAAATTGAGTAGGTCTTATAACTGCAATACCTTGTATGAAGTTTCAATCCAATACATGTAGTTGCCGCTGAATTTCTAAGTCAAATGATTGATTGATTGAATATTTAGCGTCATTTTTATGCCATCGAGGGCTAACAAACAATCAGTTAACCTAACCACTGTTTCCTCGGATTAACCAGTCCTCGAGCACACCCCATCTCCGCAAGTAACTGATAACTTTCCCATTTGAATCAGTGGTGAGAGACAAATGATAATGAGACACAATGTCGTACATCAATCATCACGGAGACTGTTGCCGGGCGGGGATTCAAACTCACGACCCCTGGATTGATAGTCAGACGCGTAACCGACTGAGCTAATCGAGCTCGGCTCTAAGTCAAACAAAGGCCATAATTGGCAAGAAAATCTGGCAAGAGTTATCCCAGTTGGTCTCATGACTACAAAGCCATACTTTAAGTTTTAATCAAATGAGTTCAGTGGTTGGTGATGGTACTTGCACGCAAAACTTTAATCAGATTTTCTAAGTCAAACAAGGGCAATAAGGTGAATTATGTTCATACAAGAGTTATCTAACTTAGTTATTGCAGTACATTTGATGACTGGCAAATCTTGTCTGAAGTGTAAATCAAATACATTGAGTGGCTGGTGAGATAACTTAGTTATTATAATATGTTTGGTTACTGGAAAGTCTTGTGTGAAGTTTCGATCAAATACATTAAGTGGTTGGTAAGATATGGACTTGATGGTACTTGCACGCAAAACTTTTACCAGAATTTCTTAGTCAAACAACGCCAATAATTTAAATTATATTCACACAAGAGTTATCTTACTTAGTTACTGTAGTATGTTTGGTAACTGGAAAGTCTTGTGTGAAGTTTCAATCAAATACATTAAGTGGTTGGTAAGATATTGTACTTGCACGCAAAACTTAAACTATAATATTTAAGTCAAACAAGGGCAATAGTTTTGCAGTATAGTCATCCAAGAGTTATCTAACTTAGTTATTATAGTATGTTTGATGACTGTGAAAACTTATGTAAAGTTTCAAGTCAACACAAGCAATGGTTACTGAGATATGAACTTGCACGCAAAAGTTTAACCAAGGTTTGACGCCGATGCTTGGATGAGTAGAATAGGGCTCTTATTTCTTGAATAGTCAAGCTAAAAATGTGCCTGTTGACATAAATGCCCATGCTGTGTCTGTAGCAATGCCACAAGAATAACGAGCGTCAATTAGTGACAGGATTACTACTACAGAGATGACAGTAATTAAACACAAATGAACTTTGTACTTGTTAGCAAGCATGATCATAGTCAGTCGAAAATGTGTTTGTTATTTCGATGGCAGATCCAAGTTTTACAAGATGGGTGTTTAGACAACATTTTTACCATGATATGTGATAAACTATAAACGTGTCTGTCAAAACCATGCCAATAAAGCCTATTGATTGGTAACCAATTTTTGACTGAAAATTAAGTTGAAAAGGTAACAATAATTCCTGTAAAATATGAATGACATGGACAAATATCTAACTTGACCTGTATCGTATATTATACACACGAAATATTAATTAAATACAGAATTGATCAGAAACCAATTTTTTACATCAGATGGACTAACAGACGAACAGACATAGGTATTAAACACCAATTTTTCTATGACCCAGGGCATAATAACAATACCGGTACATGTATTCAATAAATCAAAATGACAATTTATTCTTACCGACTTTAGGGAACACGATGACATATTCCGTGTTACACTGCGGACAAGCCACTTTTGTGCTGCTATTGCCTTTCTGTTTCTCATCTATCCATCTCTGTAAGCAGTTTTGATGGACCCACATCGTGGTGCCACGACAGCGACATGGTTTTACCCACAATGCATCACGGTCATCTTCATCCGTGGCAAAACACACCCAACAGGACCGTCTGACAAGATGAAAATTGAAAAAATCAATAGACAGCCATCATACAGAGGCCATGAGCAAAGTACTCTAAACATCAAAAATTCAATGCATAGTATGACTTGTGGTTACTGATAATTGATTTTGGGATTCTATCAGTACAGGCCTTGGATTTATTCAGTTTATACAAATTTATTTTAGCTTGAATGCAAAGAAAGTTTAGACCTGAGTAAAACCAGCACTGAGAATTGATTTTTTGAGAGGCATTGGGTCAAATTGGAGATTGAACCTGCAATCTCTGTAGTGAGTGGCCAACACTATATCCACTACACTACATCAACACTTATATTGAACCTGTAACCTCTGTAGTGAGTGGCCAACACAGTATCCACTACACTACCTCCACACTTAAATTGAACCTGTAACCTCTGTAGTGAGTGGCCAACACTATATCCACTGCACTACCTCCACACTTAAATTGAACCTGTAACCTCTGTAGTGAGTGGCCAACATTATATCCACAACACTACCTCCACACTTAAATTGAACCTGCAACCTCTGTAGTGAGTGGCCAACACTATATCCACTACACTACCTCCACACTTAAATTGAACCTGTAACCTCTGTAGTGAGTGGCCAACACTATATCCACAACACTACATCCACACTTAAATTGAACCTGCAACCTCTGTAGTGAGTGGCCAACACTATATCCACTATACTACCTCCACACTTAAATTGAACCTGCATCCTCTGTAGTGAGTGGCCAACACTATATCCACTACACTACCTCCACACTTAAATTGAATCTGTGACCTCTGTAGTGAGTGGCCAACACTATATCCACTATACTACCTCAACACTTAAATTGAACCTGTAACCTCTGTAATGAGTGGTCAACACTATATCCACTATACTACCTCCACACTTAAATTGAATCTGTGACCTCTGTAGTGAGTGGCCAACACTATATCCACTACACTACCTCCACACTTAAATTGAACCTGTAACCTCTGTAGTGAGTGGTCAACACTATATCCACTACACTACCTCCACACTTAAATTGAATCTGTGACCTCTGTAGTGAGTGGTCAACACTATATCCACTACACTACCTCCACACTTAAATTGAATCTGTGACCTCTGTAGTGAGTGGCCAACACTATATCCACTACACTACCTCCACACTTAAATTGAATCTGTGACCTCTGTAGTGAGTGGTCAACACTATATCCACTACACTACCTCCACACTTAAATTGAATCTGTGACCTCTGTAGTGAGTGGCCAACACTATATCCACTATACTACCTCCACACTTAAATTGAACCTGTAACCTCTGTAGTGAGTGGTCAACACTATATCCACTATACTACCTCCACACTTAAATTGAATCTGTGACCTCTGTAGTGAGTGGCCAACACTACATCCACTACACTACCTCCACACTTAAATTGAACCTGTAACCTCTGTAGTGAGTGGTCAACACTATATCCACTACACTACCTCCACACTTAAATTGAATCTGTGACCTCTGTAGTGAGTGGCCAACACTACATCCACTACACTACCTCCACACTTAAATTGAACCTGTAACCTCTGTAGTGAGTGGTCAACACTATATCCACTACACTACCTCCACACTTAAATTGAACCTGTAACCTCTGTAGTGAGTGGTCAACACTATATCCACTACACTACCTCCACACTTAAATTGAATCTGTGACCTCTGTAGTGAGTGGTCAACACTATATCCACTACACTACCTCCACACTTAAATTGAATCTGTGACCTCTGTAGTGAGTGGCCAACACTATATCCACTATACTACCTCCACACTTAAATTGAACCTGTAACCTCTGTAGTGAGTGGTCAACACTATATCCACTACACTACCTCCACACTTAAATTGAATCTGTGACCTCTGTAGTGAGTGGCCAACACTATATCCACTACACTACCTCCACACTTAAATTGAATCTGTGACCTCTGTAGTGAGTGGCCAACACTATATCCACTACACTACCTCCACACTTAAATTGAACCTGTAACCTCTGTAGTGAGTGGTCAACACTATATCCACTATACTACCTCAACACTTAAATTGAATCTGTGACCTCTGTAGTGAGTGGCCAACACTATATCCACTACACTACCTCCACACTTAAATTGAACTTGCAACCTCTGTAGTGAGTGGCCAACACTATATCCACTACACTACCTCCACACTTAAATTGAACCTGCATCCTCTGTAGTGAGTGGTCAACACTATATCCACTACACTACCTCAACACTTAAATTGAACCTGCATCCTCTG
The DNA here is from genome assembly GCA_029582155.1 of Panopea generosa. Lineage (NCBI taxonomy): Eukaryota > Metazoa > Mollusca > Bivalvia > Adapedonta > Hiatellidae > Panopea > Panopea generosa. The sequence continues at coordinate 61,907,286 of CM055908.1, read as the reverse complement.
TAGTGAGTGGCCAACACTATATCCACTACACTACCTCCACACTTAAATTGAACTTGCAACCTGTGTAGTGAGTGGTCAACACTATATCCACTACACTACCTCAACACTTAAATTGAACCTGCATCCTCTGTAGTGAGTGGCCAACACTATATCCACTACACTACCTCAACACTTAAATTGAACTTGCAACCTCTGTAGTGAGTGGTCAACACTATATCCACTATACTACCTCAACACTTAAATTGAACCTGCATCCTCTGTAGTGAGTGGCCAACACTATATCCACTATACTACCTCCACACTTAAATTGAACTTGCAACCTCTGTAGTGAGTGGCCAACACTATATCCACTACACTACCTCCACACTTAAATTGAACTTGCAACCTCTGTAGTGAGTGGCCAACACTATATCCACTACACTACCTCAACACTTAAATTGAACCTGCATCCTCTGTAGTGAGTGGCCAACACTATATCCACTACACTACCTCCACACTTAAATTGAATCTGTGACCTCTGTAGTGAGTGGCCAACACTATATCCACTACACTTCCTCCACACTTAAATTGAACCTGCAACCTCTGTAGTGAGTGGCCAACACTATATCCACTACACTACCTCCACACTTAAATTGAACCTGCAACCTCTGTAGTGAGTGGCCAACACTATATCCACTACACTACCTCCACACTTAAATTGAACCTGCAACCTCTGTAGTGAGTGGCCAACACTATATCCACTACACTACCTCCACACTTAAATTGAATCTGTGACCTCTGTAGTGAGTGGCCAACACTATATCCACTACACTACCTCCACACTTAAATTGAACCTGCAACCTCTGTAGTGAGTGGTCAACACTATATCCACTATACTACCTCAACACTTAAATTGAATCTGTGACCTCTGTAGTGAGTGGCCAACACTATATCCACTACACTACCTCCACACTTAAATTGAACCTGCAACCTCTGTAGTGAGTGGCCAACACTATATCCACTACACTACCTCCACACTTAAATTGAACCTGCAACCTCTGTAGTGAGTGGCCAACACTATATCCACTACACTACCTCCACACTTAAATTGAATCTGTGACCTCTGTAGTGAGTGGCCAACACTATATCCACTATACTACCTCCACACTTAAATTGAACCTGCGACCTCTGTAGTGAGTGGCCAACACTATATCCACTACACTACCTCCACACTTAAATTGAACCTGCAACCTCTGTAGTGAGTGGCCAACACTATATCCACTACACTACCTCCACACTTAAATTGAACCTGCAACCTCTGTAGTGAGTGGCCAACACTATATCCACTACACTACCTCAACACTTAAATTGAACCTGCAACCTCTGTAGTGAGTGGCCAACACTATATCCACTACACTACCTCAACACTTAAATTGAACCTGCAACCTCTGTAGTGAGTGGCCAACACTATATCCACTACACTACCTCCACACTTAAATTGAACCTGCAACCTCTGTAGTGAGTGGCCAACACTATATCCACTACACTACCTCAACACTTAAATTGAACCTGCAACCTCTGTAGTGAGTGGCCAACACTATATCCACTACACTACCTCCACACTTAAATTGAACCTGCAACCTCTGTAGTGAGTGGCCAACACTATATCCACTACACTACCTCCACACTTAAATTGAACCTGCAACCTCTGTAGTGAGTGGCCAACACTATATCCACTACACTACCTCCACACTTAAATTGAACCTGCGACCTTTGACATAAGCAGCCACTATATCCATTGCACTTAGTCTTTGTTTTTATTTATCAATTTAACATGTTTAATGTATAAACATTGCAGACTGACAACAATAAACTTAATATCAAGTAGTCAGTTATTGTTGTTTTCAAATGATTGGGAAATAACAACTCAGATTCCTGCTGGCTTAATAAGAGGATATTTATTATTAATTTCCAAGAATGAAGATAAAAATAAATATTTCTTTCATTGATATACAGCAAGTATATAAAATTATAAGATAAACATCTATAATAGACATTGTACATGTATATATATATATATGCGAATCTTAGAGAAATTGATTGATAATAAATGTAAATTTATTTTAGCTTGAATACTTTTTTTAATGGAGTATTAACGCCATTTTCAACACATTTCAGGTTATATATGAGTCATTTGAGTAGAACCACTGTCCTTCCACAAGTGACTGTAAACTTTCTCACACAAATTTTTTGGAGCGAGCGGGACTTCAACCTAACACCTTAAAGGAGAAAGTTAAGTGATCTTGTGATGGCGTCTTAGACCACTCGGCCACCCTTGAAAATGAAATACCATCAGGTGTATAGCTTTTGTAAATTCATTCTAGTTCATTTCCAGAATAGAATCAGTATTGTGCTCAGACGTGAGTGTTCTATCTATTATCACCACTCCTTGTATAATTAATGGTGTTTAGGTCATTTAAGGCACGTAAAGGTTAATAATGTGACGATGACATAAATTAAATAAATATTGTAAAAGAGAAATAGTCACCTGTTATCATCAACGTCCTGAGGACGACTGAAGGACATTGTGGTCTCCAACACAGAATAAAATAGTGGTTTGATCAAATCAAAATGTTACATTGTCCACTACAAGTAGATCTATTAGTGCCACAATCTGTTCAAAGTCTAATCCCCCATGGTGTTCTGAAATGTAAACAAACTTAGCTATAAGAATATAATACAAGTCCAACATGCAATCTCACACAGACTCAAAGTGTTGTCAAACAAACTCTTATGTGACCTTGACATTTGAGGTATGGATGTGGGTTTTACTTGCGACTAGTCGTCATGTTATGTTGATCATTTGTAGCAAGTACAGTATAACTTCCATATATCGAACTTCAATATATCGAACTTTTTCTCAAGTCCCAACTTTTTTCCTTCTAAATCTATATGAAAAAACCGCAAATATATCGAAGTTATACATATCGAATTTTTCAGTATATCGAAGTATTTTCACGACCCGAAAGAGTCCTTTTACACATCATTAACTATTTATGTATCGAATATCGATTACCTGTTCAAAATTTCTCGCGGGAGTGATGTACATGTATTTCACACCTGCGGTGCGCCATTGCGATAATCGTAGGAACAAAGGCCCCGCTGATCATATAGCGTAAAGTCCCTTCGAGTGCTCAGATAAATGTTTGTTAGGAGTCACACTTTAATAAACATTTGATTACTTAAAGACAGAATGGTGATAATTTACTGATAAAAACAATAACTTCGTGTACGCAAACATGGCGGCTGCGTCTGTCATGATTACAAATACGTGATACGTGATTACATAACGTAGTGTAAATCGCACGCATTGTATGACGTTTAGTTTCGTATCATGTTATCTTACAAGTGTAATTTATGAACATTTATTTATGTTTATTGTACATGTATGTTGATGTTTTATTCATGTGTGTTTGTACCAACTGATGTGCTGATGAAATATTCATGTACATGTATGTGCTTATTTTCGTATACCGGAAGTGCTCCATGTAAGTTTTTATGTTTGTACATGTTTGTAGTGCTATAGTTATATTGATTTTTAAATGACATGCAGGAATTCAATAAATAATAAACTCGATTTAATTCAGTTTTTTTCAACTTACCCTTACTCGTAAAAGTATGACAGGTAGATCTACGGTCATTTACATGTTGCGATCTCATTAACAATCGAACTTTTACCATTACCATCGAGTGATCCAGACATGCACATATATCGAAGTCCCGGTATATCGAACTTTTCATGACGGTCCCCCGAACTTCGATATATGGAAGTTATACTGTATTAACAAAATCTATATATGCTTAACAAACTTACAGGCCGGACACGAAATAACAGATGGAATCACAGACAGACGGATGAACACTGCGATTACTATATGCCACCCAAAAAAAAACAACATTTTAAGTGGCGATTTTATTCTAGCTTTATTGAAATAAGATGTTGAGAAAACTGGGTTATCTGACTATCCATTAATGTGCATTTGAAATATGTTTCTATTCTATGAATGAATGAATGAATGAATGAATGGTGTTTGCTTCTGTAATTTCATTAGGTAGGTGTGTGTGTTTTAATTAAATAAATATCAATTTTATAAAAATAAATAGTTATGTCTCAATGCATTCCTAATAAATGGGACCACAGTAACTGATGCACATATTTTTTAGGATCCGACTTTTAAAGGCACCGACTTTTAGACCCAGTTTTTCAGATTTGTCAACATCCGGTGGGCAACACATCCAGGTGTTTTTTCTTCAATTTGTATAAAAAATAAACCATTTTAAGTTGGGATTTTATTCTAACTTTGTTGAAATACGATGCAGAGAAAACCCTTTATGATTTCATTGTTTTGCTTCTTGCATAAAGCTATACAATGCGATCTATTTCTAGTTGTCTTGATCTAAGAAATGGTTATGACACACTGTATTAAGTATTTCATTCCAACTGATAACATACATACTACACAGACTTCAAGTGATTGGGAGGTTAATGAATCAATTGAAAGGTCATGCGCAAACCAATTAATGCCGACACCTTTCTCAATAATCGATAATTCTTGTGAAAAACAATCTCGGACAACGAAATTTCTCATGACACCGCATTCTACATTGAGGCAGAGTAACCTTCAAATGACTCATTCTGATTGGGTTACCTGTACACACCTCCAGTTGGCACTTGTGAGTGATTGACAAGTCTGTGAAATAGGTCAAATGATCATGCGTGTCACTTGTTTACTTACTGATGGGCTTGTATATTGGGATTATTTGATGGTAGTCGCGCCAGATGGTAAGGCATGTTGGGCTATTAAGGGATGTTGCTAATCAACCAAATCTTTTAAAGGGATGTCACATGCAACATGCCTTATGACTCTGGGGGAAACCCTGATTTTAGCACAATGAATTGGGGACAATATTTTTTTACTGATTTCAAACAAGTTTGAGGAAAACTGATATATTGTCTCAACAGTGAAATTTATAAGGCTGCGCATTTTTTTCATCTGCGATGCGTATCACAATACTTCTTTTTCAGAACGTTACATATCACAATACATATTGCCTGTGAAAATAAAAGGCAATGCGTATTGCAATATTTAAGTTGCGCTGCAATGCGTCACGATACTGATTTTTAAACTGTATCTTATGCACTCACCATGATTTGTTTAATAAGATATATTTAATAACTATGCTTGTATGCAACGTAAAAGTATGTTTAACTAAGAACAGAAGAACTTATTACACTGCATAACTGCGAGAGTGATGAAATAAACATAGTGGGATAATATCTGGTGTGATGAAATGCTGTACATAATATTCGTCATATGTTTAGCCAGTTAATATCCGAAAATTCGTCTTGATTTTTTAAAAAAACTGTTATTTTCTGTTTGTTAGTTTTCATTAGCTAGTTTTTTTATGTTTCATCAAGAATGGAATTGCGATGCACAATATCTGACAATTGTATTGATGCATCGTAGATCTAAAGAATGCATTGCATCGCGATGTTTTGGAAGTTTCAATTAACACAGGATACGCAATTCGGCGGAAAGGTGAATCTCAATTCATTAATGCATCGTTACACCTCTAGAAATTTATATACATTTTTCTTAATAAAATTTCTTTTATATAAACGACTCACATTAATTAGACAGACGATTGACAAAAATTCTGAAGTTGGAAGAGAAACCACAGGAGCTTGGGGAGTGGATAATAACATTTAATGGGGGTGGGCAGGTCGCCTAGCATATATATAGAGACAAGGAAAGAAACAAACGTGGACCCCTTCCCCCGATCAAATATCATTCAGGGATAGAACGATACCGGGTTTGTTAAAATTGATGGCCTATTGACTTAGAAACTCTAATTTCGATTGGGGAAGTGGTCCACGTTTGTTTCTTTCATTGTCTTTATATATATGCTAGGAGACCTGCCCACCTTCATTAAACGTTTTTAGCCACTCCCCAAGCTCCTGTGCGAGAAACGGCATCTTATGACCATGACGGAGGCTGATTTTCTCGTTTAATCATTTTGCTATATATCAACTAATTTACAGAATATAAATAATCTAAATAAAAGTGTTTGTTAACACAACTTACAATAAAACAACGTATTTTATTGCTTGTAGACGTAAACACCGTATACAATGTGGTAAAACATACTGTATTAACTTTCGACTGTTTTGTTTTTTTTGCCCGGAAGTAGCTCAACCGGAGTTCTCTAATAATGATTTGTGAATAACGCCAATGAAACAAACAGGACCAAAAGGAAAATAAATTAAATGTAACGTTACTGGTCCAATGTTAGCTGCACGGCTAGATTAAACAAAATGCTGTCAACATTGAATGACACACACCGTCGGTAATAGAAAGGGTATGTATTGTATAGGTAAATAAGCTCTTTGGTATTCATTTCAATTAAAACAGAGACATATAAACAAATTAAGTCACTCATTAAAAAGGGCCATACCGATATGACTAAATCATTGCCTTAACTTGTGAATGGCGTAATTTGGTGTTCCAAGAGACTTATAAACATGTATCTAAGTCACTGGTTTTCAAAGGGAATTTATGTTAATGTGATATTTTATTGTAGATCTACTGCATACATAAAACAGTGACATAATAATGTGGATATATCACTGCCTGTAGGATAAACTGTTGCGATATAATTATTATCAAGCCATTTAATTTTCTAAAAACTTGTAAATATGTTCTCAAGGAACTTGAAAGGAATTTCTCTCCAATTCCTTGATGTTCTGGAATAAAAAAAAATGAAGTCAATTTGAAATTACATCCTCGTGTTGCGGTTAATCAAAGACATATTACATGTGCATTATGTCTCTGGCTTAATAGCATCCCAGCCTAGACATATACACATTTAAGTCACTGGCTTAAATAAGGTACATTCTGACATATTTATATTACTGACTGTCTCAGAAGGCGTAAATAAACAAATGGCCAAACGGCTCGTGCACCTGCCAGTGTAGCAGACTGCTTGTGAAGCTGTTGTTTTTCAGGGAGAGGGAGGGGGAGATGTAGCTGACAAAAAGGGCAGTTCTTCGTTTGTCTATCCCAGTACCTGACATCTCCTAGCTAGGTACGCTCTTACAGTCTAGCTCTTTGCAGTTGAGTGATCATTGCCAGTATTGGACAAGTACTTAGAAGGCCCATGTTGTGTTGATGCATGTTCAAAGGCGGGGCGAATTTAGGTTTTGTGGCAGCTGATATCCTGATGTTACTCAACAAAAAAATGTTATCGTGGAATTTTACGTTTTTTGTTATGTTGTTTATACGGTTTTGTTGAAAGAGGAAAATATATGTTACAGTCGCTGATCAGCCATATTCCCAAAATTGACTCACATTTGGAAAATCCCTGTCGCCAGTGTTTGCAACGCAATTCTTAGCATTTGCTATCTTTTAGATCAGCGAGAAACGCCGTTAAATGTCTTAAGACAAGTTTTGGTAAATATTTCGTAGGGATTCTATTACTGGGAAATGTATTTCTGTCTAAGTATAAGCGTTTAATAATGGTCGAGTATGCAAAAATCCTATGTTGCCAGTGAACTTTACATGATAAAACTTGATAAAAACATCACTGCACATTTTATAGCCTTCTTAAGGCCAGTTGTCACTATCAACGTGTCCTTGTCAAAAACTCTGTCAAATAAACTTTGACGAAGAAAACTTTGACAAAGAAGCATGTAGTCATTATTCAAAGTTTCTTGGATGGTTTCGGCATAATTGAAAATATGTAAACATACAAAATGGCTCCAACAGATAACGATCGACTTGCCGCTCTGGCTTTATGTTTGCTATGCATCACGTGTCTTCGAAGGAGGATACGGAAACTAGCGCAATGAGCTCCTCCACAGTTTCTGTTTTCCAAAACAATTTTATTTTGCATGACATGTTTTTCCCAGCTAATTTACTTTTGTTTTGACGTCATATAGTTTTGACGTCATCAATATCAATACTGAACCTTAAACGCTGATTGGCTGATTTCGTCAAAGTTTAACGAAAAATAGGATTGAGTTCTATCTCATCAAAGTCAGTCAAAGCTCTTCAAACTATTAGATCAATTTTTTGAAGCGGTTGTCACTATCATAGTTTCTTTGACAAAGAAACTTTGACAAGGAAACTTTGATAGTGATAACCGGCCTTTATGTTTGGCTCCTTCTCTGGAATGATACAAAAATCGCTGAACTCTGAAACCATGGATGATTCATGCATTCTATGCTTATCATATTCAAAAGCAACTACGTTATACATGTCGCCTATAACGATCTATGGTACCGTTATTAATTTGAAAGTGGCATTAATCATATATTTCAATGAAATTGCGTCTTGTGAATCGGTAATACATTACGTTATTAGAACAAAATCACACTTCATTGTTTATTGATAATAGTAAGGCAATCGTGACACGTCGGGTAGTTCCGTATCTTCCGTCTATTGCGTAGCATAAAGGCCGAGGTGATCAGATTGAATAGTAAGGGTGCAATTTGGAATTGAAGGCGCCATTATCATTTTCCACATTCCAAATGCTATGAAGGAAAGTATGGATACTCTCCAACATTTCAAGCAATAGTAGAATACACCATATCGCCCTATTGATACTGGAACATAATTATGTGAGTTCTCTATGTTTCAGGAAGTGTTATTTTCCGTAACAACGCATTTTTATGTAAATGTAAAGAATTACAATTTTTTTTTAAATATAGTGTTTCCACTAATCATATCATCAGTAAATGCTGACTAATGGTGAAAAATCGTTACGGACGCATAAGTTTTACATGTTAATGTGAACCTCATTTGTGTTAAACATTTCGGATTTCGAATTTCATCATCTTTTGCATAATCAAACAATACAATTAACATACTTGTTATAAAATATAAACTGAAATGTATTTAATTTCGTAACGAAACATAGCAAAAAGCTGTACCGTGAACACTCTACAGTTCACCAGAACAATAAATTAGTAAAAAGGAGTGCTCAGTTATGGCAGTTCAAATAAGTTCTTATATGTGATAATAAGTTTTTATATGTGATAATAAGTTCTTATATGTGATAATAAGTTTTTATATGTGATCTAGAGTTATAAAAAGCAAAATCAGTCCATGTATAAAGGTTAACAATATCCATAGTTATATCTATTGTAATATGTTTACTTTAGAATGGCGTTATGATATTCGTGTACACAGGTTAACAATATCTGTAGTATATCTATATGTAATGTTTATACTTTAGAATGGCGTTATGATATCCGTGTATATAGGTTAACAATATCCGTAGTTATATCTATATGTTATGTGTATACTTTAGAATGGCGTTATGATATCCATGTATATGGGTTAACAATATCCATAGTTATATCTGTATGTAATGTGTATACTTTAGAATGGCGTTATGATATCCGTGTATATGGGTTAACAATATCCATAGTTATATCTATATGTAATATGTATACTTTAGAATGGCGTTATGATATCCGTGTATAAAGGTTAACAATATCCGTAGTTATATCAGTATGTAATGTGTATACTTTAGAATGGTGTTGTGATATCCGTGTATAAAGGTTAACAATATCCGTAGTTATATCTATATGTAATGTGTATACTTTAGAATGGCTTTATGATATCCATGTACACAGGTTAACAATATCCATAGTTATATCTATATGTAATGTGTATACTTTAGAATGGTGTTTTGATATCCGTGTATACAGGTTAACAATATCCGTAGTTATATCTTTATGTAATGTGTATACTTTAGAATGCCTCTATGATATCCGTGTATAAAGGTTAACAATATTCGTAGTTATATCTGTATGTAATGTGTATACTTTAGAATGGCGTTATGATATCCGTGTATAAAGGTTAACAATATCCATAGTTATATCTATATGTAATTTGTATACTTTAGAATGGTGTTATGATATCCGTGTATATAGGTTATCAATATCCATAGTTATATCTATATGTAATGTGTATACTTTAGAATGGCGTTTTGATATCCGTGTATACAGGTTAACAATATCCATAGTTATGTCTATATGTAATGTGTATACTTTAGAATGGCGTTATGATATCTGTGTATACAGGTTAACAATATCCATAGTTATGTCTATATGTAATGTGTATACTTTAGAATGGCATTTTGATATCCGTGTATACAGGTTAACAATATCCATAGTTATGTCTATAAGTAATGTGTATACTTTAGAATGGCGTTTTGATATCCGTGTATACAGGTTAACAATATCCGTAGTTATATCTATATGTAATGTGTATACTTTAGAATGGCGTTTTGATATCCGTGTATACAGGTTAACAATATCCGTAGTTATATCTTTATGTAATCTGTATACTTTAGAATGGTGTTATGATATCCGTGTATACAGGTTAACAATATCCGTAGTTATATCTGTATGTAATATGTATACTTTAGAATGGCGTTATGATATCCGTGTACACAGGTTAACAATATCCGTAGTTATATCTATATGTAATGTGTATACTTTAGAATGGCATTATGATATCCGTGTACACAGGTTAACATTATCCATAGTTATATCAATATGTAATACATATACTTTAGAATGGCTTTATGATATCCGTGTATATAGGTTAACAATATCCATAGTTATATCTATATGTAATACGTATACTTTAGAATTGCTTAATGATATCAATGTATATAGGTTAACAATATCCATAGTTATATCTATATGTAATATGTATCATTTAACAATATCCATAGTTATATCTATATGTAATATGTATACTTTAGAATGGCGTTATGATATCCGATGTTGAAGAAACAAAGAGAAAACAATTATAAAGAATACAATCGTAAAGAGAGACATAGAAATGAAGGAAAATGTGTAACTAGTAGTAATATGAAGAAATGAGGAGAAATACAGAGGAGTTTGCAAGTTTCACATTCGCAAGATGAAAACCAAGACAAGTCGACTAAAACATATTTAAACAAGAGACTGTATGAATTACTAATGTAATAGGGTTATGTCCATGATGAGTAAGTATGGGCGTGGTAGCTAAACATTACAAAGTGTCAGATTAACTACGACTTAATGTAAACATTTCAAGACATTAAACTTATAAATTTCAAATTGAAACATGTCAAATGTCATGTTATTTCCAATTGTTTTCTCTTCTTATGTTCAAGCTGTTTGTATTCATTAAATCAATAGAAACATAAATGTATGTTCTTTATTCTGCCACCGTAGAAAAAACACACATATTCTGATTTTATTTAATTATTTAAACTATTTTGTATTTACAAGTGAAATATCTATCTTCCGTAACAAGACTAAGCATGTTTGCATTTAGTTATATACTTTTTCATGGCGACGCTATGACAATGACAATTCGACGTTATGCTGATTGGTAAGATAATTTGTCAAAAGTCATGTTTCAACAGATATTTTTATTGAAATACAACTGTTTTTAAAAACAATGTTATTGCCAAAAGAGGTGTCCGTTTTGAAGTGCAGACAAGAAAGACAGCAACAAAAACAACGTAACATATTTGTCAGTTATAGTAATACCAGTACTACCATCGTAGTTTCGTTGTTTCGACTTTTCAGCATCGTTATTTCGACTTTTCACAATCGTAGTTTCGTTGTTTCGACTTTTAACAACCGTAGTTTCGTTGTTTCGACTTTTCACCATCGTTGTTGCGACTTTTCGCCATCGTTGTTTCGACTTTTCACCATCGTATTTTCGTTGTTTCGACTTTTCATCATCGTAGTTTCGTTGTTTCGACTTGACTTAATTTTAAAAATATGCCGCGATGACCCAAAGGGGACACCGTACAAAGATGACTCAACTAAATTAAATTGACGAGAGTGATGTCCTCTTACAGATAAAGAAACCGCACACATACTAATTAATCTGGCGCGGACTGTCAATCAAACAAGTCCACAATCCAATCAGCGATTAATTGATTGCTATACCGCCATTTTCCTTAGACAAGCTAACAAAGTCTACAATGTAAACACTACATTGTATTTACTTGGACAAATAATGCCGTCTGGCCAGTGGTTGGGGAGATGTTCGTTTTCATATCGGGTCATTTCAGGTATCTTCTTTCTTTATTTGCATCCTTTTAATATAAAATTTAACAAATAAGTGTAAATTGAAAAAATAAGTAACCACTGTCGAATTGCATGTAGCCATTGCCGAATAACAATTTACCACTGCAGAGTGACAAGTAACAAAATCAGAATGGAAATGAAACAAGAGCCATGCCCGGTTTAGCCACTCGTCAACGGAGTGCCCTGGAGATAATTCATACATACACAGAAGTTCCTGCAACTGTGCTTCACCACAGTCATGTTTAAATAATACACTTCAAACGTGTTTTAGTTATAATAAAGACAACTAAACGTAACAAAGAGGCATCATTCTTGTACTGTCCACTTCTTGTTAATGCTCTCTATCATTTTTTTGCAGTTTCAAAGCATTCACTTCAAAACTTGTCATGGTATGCTCCAAACAAGGGAAAAAAACAAAGGGGAATAATTCTGTGAAGACAGAAGAAAGAGTTATGCTTCCAGTAGACTGCACTTCATCTCAATGCCCTCTATCATTGTGTGAAATATCAACTAAATCTTGAGTAATGCTCCAGACTAACATAATAAAATATAATAACAAAGGGAATAATTATGTCAATACACAGGAATGAGTTATGGTTCTTGTACACTGCACTTCCTCTCAATATGTCCTCTATAATTTTGTGAAACATCAACTAAACCCTTACTGATCGGAGGGTCATGGATTCGATCCTCCACCATGACTATATGTGGTGTCCTTGAGCAAGACTTTTCCCTACATATGCTTAGTATTGGTTATACCTAGGAAGACTTTGAGCGTAATTTGTCTAAGTTGTAAGAACTTGTTTCACAATAGAAGTAAAATAGATATGTTTAAACTAACTTAATCCTCTGTTCTTCCTCTTAATGTCCTTCGTCATTGTGTGAAAATTCAACAAAATTCCTGGAATAGTTTTGGCGTTATGCTCCGGACAAATGTGTTAAAGACGGACGCACACACGGACGGACGGACGGACGGACGGACGGATGATCGGAGACCATTACCATATTCCCATCTTCGGCGGGGGGATAATAAGTATAATCTAAACATCTATACGATGCAAATATGAAATAAGATTACCCTGATATGTGTGGTGGTCCTTAATTTCGTTTTTATTTTGGAAATGGGCAATATTGCAGATATTTGAAAGGCCTTATATTTTGCATAGCTATGGTCGTAAATGAAAAAGAATGTTATAAATGTAACATATATTTTCTTTTCTTTGGATTTTATCGGTATGATGGAAAACAAATAAAGTAAATATCGATTTGTATTTTTGAAAGTTTCGTACTCATATTTTCAAAACTTAGTTAGTTTATGTGAAAACGACATACAGTATTGTTATGTGTCTATATCACTAACAATGTTCCATAATCAAACCCATCTTTACATTCATGAACGTATAACCATATGGAAATCTTAATATTCAAGTATCCATAACTCGAACTTCGTATTCACATAAAAAAACATATGGCCAAAATTCACATGTACGAACATGTAGTGCAAGTAAAGATTAAGAGAAAAAAGCCACGTGAGTCAATGGTCAAACTATCGTACCTTGGACCCCCAATATGTGTTTTATAATGATATGTTCATTTGAAAAAAAAGAAAGATATTATGACAAGGTAACCATGACTCTCATCACAGCAGTATCGATGTTTTGTTTATGTTGTTTGTAACGACTGTATTGTTAAATTGAGGTGGGAAGGCCTGTAAGCGCTTATTATAATTGGGAATTTTGTATTAACAAATGTTTGGGATTCTTTAGTAAACGCAATATTGACATACATTTTACATGTTAGCACGCTACCCGGTGATACATGCAAAAAGACCCCACCATTGATTTTTGTACTTTATTCTATAGCAAATAATAAAAGTTTGATGGTTTGTCATTCATAAAGAGATCCAAATGAAAGAAGTGAAACTTACATTTCATTGTTTGTCAACCTCTGCACTACCAAAATATAGTGAAAAAAGTAGGGGTTATGTGTCATATAAGGGATTTTTTTGTTCAGTGTGTACACTGTAGACAAAGTGAATGTATTCATACCCCTTTTTCCAAGCATCATTTTTTTTAAATTCATAATTCAAACATGACAATGCTTTCAAAATGTTCAAAATACATCAATAATGCCATTAAAAATATGAGCATTAAAATAAGGAAAATACACTTTTAAAGAAGAAGAAACAAAGATTACTCATAAAAGCCATTATGCGACTACCCCTACGGAAGCATTACTGTTTCCAATGGTGGTACTATACCTAAATATTGAATGTATCTGAATAGTTATTGAAGCGTCCAATATGATATTACTGGATAGTTAATATCGGAGTAGTAAGACCATTGAATCGTCAAAATTTTTTTGACAATGTGAATCATACATTGATATATATTTCTTGAACCTTAAATCATATTAAAGTCATACTTGATGACCATACTATATAATAAGACAATGTTTTGAAATGGCCAAATTAAATAACTAATGTCCTAAAATGAAAGCCCCCAGTGGCGTATTTTGCTACCGGCCGTTTAAGGCAATGAACCTGTTGTTAGTCTTCTTATGTGTGTTTGTTCTTTCTATATTAACTATGCCCAGTGCACAAGCTTCGTTGGTGACTTTGACCATTGTATGCTACGTCTCTGGTTGGTTTTTCTATTTTCGTATACCCCACCCACTAAAGTCCCATATTTTATTAAATTTCACTATATTTCTAGCAGAGACATATGTCTCTGATTTCTGCTGAAATGAGAAATGTCACTGGTAAGTGTCACATATCCCCAAAT